>MU717706.1:25418-38205 GCA_026770625.1 Nicotiana glauca
TCAGGCCGCTTGTTTCTGTAGTTTTATTTTGTTGTTGTGTAAGGTATAGTCAGAGCCTTGTTACCGGCAAGTACTGTATTATCCTGTTGTATCTTTAGAGGCTCCGTAGGCAGTGGATGTGGGTTAGAAGCTATGTATAATCATGTTTATTTTGTTGGACAACGAATTGGTAATTTCACTAATTATTATGTATGTATGATTTGAAAAAGGGTGATCTAAAATTTATTTTTGTGGCTAGTTCTTGGAATACCGAATAAGGAAAACAAGGGGTGGCTCATGGGTTAGGAAAGGCACCCAAGTCCGCTTGACTGGGGATACCCGGTCGAGCGCCGGTCATGTCCCTCAAGATTGGGGCGTGACAACTTTATTACTGTGAATTGGGCTTATTTTCACGTTTGGGGCATTTGTACTGACCTGTAAAATTCTTGGGGGATCTTCATTTGTTTTTCCTCACTTGTTTGCATAAATCATACTCTCAGTCATGCTTTCAACTGTTAAAAATATGATAAGAACTGTATTTTGAACATGAAATCATAAATAAAATGAATATGAGGGCTGAGATCCCTACAGTACGTAATGCCCGAGTGGCTACGCATTTATTTGACTGAGATGGGTTGAGTACCCAATAGTGAGGATATATCTCCCTATGATGTGGATCGGGCTACACGCCGCAGCGATGATAAATCGATATTGAGGCCGAGAGCCTGTTTGATGCCACGATATGGTTGATATTGCGCTTGGGCTATAGGAGCCCCTCCGGAGTCTGTACACACCCCCAATGAGCGCCGTCGACGATAAATAAATGGATCGGGCTGCACGCCGCAGCGGGTACTGGAATGTGCCGTTATTTCTATTGCATTGCATTCATGCATTTGTTCACTATTCGTTGTTTGTGTTATTTCTTGAGATATCTGTTTGCTGTTCTGGTATTGTCTGATCGCTCTTAAAGAGGATAAATCTTAGACAGTGGTAACAATGACACGGTATGATACGTTTGGTCAGGTAACAATGGCTGACCAGGAATAAGAATATTGCCCGAGGGGCGGGTCTCTGTGCATAGTGTCACTAATAGTTGAAAATTATTTTCGCAACTGTTGAAAGGATCATCTTTAAAAAAGGTTTAAAACTGAGCCAAGATACTCTGAAAGGTTTCACAGTTTTCACTGATTTTCTCAATTTAAGGGCTTTTCACTGCTTCTATACAGCATGATGATCTGTTATACGTGATTTCTTACCACTCAGTTATTATTTACTTTTATTACTCATTGAGTTGGAGTACTCACTTTACTCCATGCACCTCGCGTGCAGTTGCAGGTATTGTTCACCCGGTAACGGGTTATTAGCTGATTGAAGGTACTATTATTGCGGCTGAGCAAGGTGACCGCCAGCGTTTGCGGCACCAGGTGTTGTCTTTAAAATTCCAGAATTTATTATTGTATATTATTAGCCGTGTAGTTGTGTTCAGGATTCTTTAGATGCTCGTGACTTGTGATACCCCGATTTCGGGCTGAGCTGGGATGGTTCCCTGTTATATCATTTTCTTCCGCATTTATGATAATGTTATCTATTGTTTTCGACTCTTTCTTGCTAAAAAATTGTTAAAAGAAATATTGTTAATCTGTTGACTAGCCTTGTCTTCACGAGAGGCGCCATCACGACCGGATTCGGGATTTGGGTCGTGACAAGGAGTCCTTCTAAATTTTTATTTATTAATGTAGCTTATGAGTAAGCAGCATATGCTAGATTAAGAAAATGTTATTGAACAGTATATATATATATATGTTAAGTATACCTTCTTGCTTCACGATCTCAAACCTTAGCATCGTATTCATTTCTTGGAGAACATTTTGGTAAGTTATATTGATCACAACTCACGAGGAAGAGGCTTTTTTCCGAAGAACTGAAAAGTAAAATTCAAAAGAAGAAATATATAAAAATTTATTTCTTTTTGGTAGTGAAATTTGTAGAAGACCAACAACTTATTCTAATAGATTGAACAAACGATACACCAAAACAAAATAACGGAGTTGTCTCAAACCATTCCTTCGCAGTGGCATGCCGTATAAACTCATCGCAAACTACATGGCTAGACAAACAAATATTACTTGTACTATTTGCTAGTACAAAACTATAAAAGCATAGAATTTATTAGTCTAACCAAAAAAGCTTTTCAAATACTAAATTAGTTTGAAGAGATCTTAATTTTATTAACATAAATTATTTAGAGTAGAAAAAAAAAAAAGAAGAAAGATTGAGAGATTAACCTAAAGGCTCGTATAGTATTGCAGGGTTAGAATCTGAATATATAGTATCTACGTAGGCATATGTTGAATGAATCTTAATCACAATATTATTTTACTATATATGTCGTTTGATTGTCAATCAATTATTCACTTCTATATACTAAACGTGAAACTTAAAATATGAACTAATTTTTATATTAATATTTGTCTTCAAAATGTAAACAAATTAAAAGTAATAAACGAAGTAAATATGCAGATTTAATTACCTAGATCTAAGGCACACATAATCTTAATTTTCTTATGTAGCAATACTTATTATATTTTTCAAATTTCAATACGAATATACTAAAATGTTACCTTTGAATTCAAATAATTTACTAAAGTATTATATGTGTATCACAGATTATCTCAATCAAAATTTAGACTCATATATCTATATGTTTTCACATAATAAGTTTTGAATAAAATTTACCGTCCCAATCGAATTTAACTTTTCTCTCTTTTAATTTTAATTTAAACAATAATAATTATTTAAGAAATAATTAGTTCTAAAAATGATATTATTGAGTTTGAATGGCCCAGGAATACATAATATTCCTATCATGTATCATCTTCATTTTCTTCTTGTATAATCTTGTGCTTTCAAAAGCTTGATATATATAACTCATCCAGCTCGTGCAATTCCGTCACTCTACTTGTTCCTGCTGCTTCACTGTCTCAACGCCTACCAAGCTTTATGCTCCAACTCTAATGGTAAATAACACACCTTCCCAAACACCAATTTGTATGCGACATACCAATTGGAGTTTTGAAAGTGGTTCGATACGTCCAAAGTGCATCATTTAACTTCCTCGCCCAATCTATTCTAGTAGCATTCACAGTCTTAGTCAGCACACTCTTTATTTCTGTATTTGAGACTTCCACTTGCCCGCTTGTTTGTGGATGGTATGGGGTGGCCACCTAGTGGCATACATCATACTTCTCCAATAACTTTGTAAAGGCTCGATTATAAAAGTGAGTGTCTCCGTCATTGATTATTGCCCTTGGGGTGCCAAATCGGGTGAAAATGTTCTTTATCGGAACATTTTCATCATTTTTAGGGAGTGTTGCAGCTTCTACCCATTTGTACACGTAGACCACAATGACGAGTATGTACTTGTTGCCATATGAGCTGACGAAAGTCCCCATGAAGTCGATCCCCCATACATCAAACACTTCTACCTCCTGAATTGGGTTCATAGGCATCTCATGTCTGCGGGAAATGTTCCCCCTTCGTTAGCATTCTTCATATCCCTTTATCCATAAATGTGCATCCTTGAATGGTATTGGCCAATAGAACCCCGAATCCAAAACTTTCGTAGCTATCCTTACTCTCCCGAAGTGCCCACCATACGGTGATGCGTGACATGCCTGCAAAATAGAAGACTGGTATATCTCGGGGATACATCTCCAGATCATGTTATCAATACAAATACTGAACAGATAAGGCTCATCCCAATAGTACATGCGACAATCACAAAAGAACTTTTTCTTTTGAGCAGATGAAAGGTCATAAGGAACAATACCTCTCGCGAGGTAGTTTGCAATGTCTGCATACCATGGCACTTCCTCGAGACTCGTGGCTAGCATTTGTTCAACTGGAAAAGTTTCTAGAATTTCTTCTACCTCAACCTTCTTTTTCATCTCCTTCGAGCCTGGATAAATGGTCAGCTACTTTGTTCTCCGTTTCCTTTCGGTCACGGATCTCCAAATCAAATTCTTTCAGCAGTAGCACCCATCAAATCGGTCATGGTTTTGACTCATTCTTCTCAATTAAGTACCTGAGAGTAGCATGATCAGTATAAACAATTACCTTCGAGCCAATTAGGTGTGACCAGAACTTGTCAAATGTGAACACCACTGTCAACATCTCCTTCTCGATCATAGTGTAATTTAGCTGGGCTCCACTCAGTGTTCTACTTACGTAGTATATTAGATGCATGATCTTATCTTTTTGCTGCCCAAGAAACGCCCACACAACGTAGTCACTTGCATCACACATCAGCTCAAATGGTTGCTCCCAGTCGGGGGCAACTATGATAGGTGTTATTACCAGTCTTTTCTTTAATTCCTCAAAGGCTACCCTGCAATCATCAGAAAATACAAAAGGGTGATTATTTTCAAGCAATTTACACATGGGATTAGCAACTTTGGAAAAATCTTTTATAAATCTCCTATAGAAACCGGTGTGCCCAAGAAAACTTCTGATTGCTTTGACGGAGGTGGGTGGTGGAAGCTTTTCTATCACGTCAACCTTTGCTCGATCCACCTCAATACCTTTACTTGACACTAAGTGCCCCAAAACTATACCTTCATGTATCATGAAATGACACTTTTCCCAGTTGAGTACCAGATTAGTCTCGATACACCTTTTCAAAACTCTTCTCAATTTCATAAGGCAGTCATCGAATGAGTTCCCCACTACCAAAAATCCATCCATGAAAACCTTGATTATCTCCTCTACCATATCTGTAAAGATGGCCATCATGCACCTTTGGAGTGTGGCGAGTGCGTTTCATAGGCCAAACGACATTCGCCGAAAAGCATAGATTCCATAAGGGCAGGTGAACAACGTTTTCTCTTTATCCTCCGAGGCAACAGAAATCTGATTGTACCCCGATTACCCATCCGGAAAGCAAAAAGTTAGACCTCCCTGCCAATCTATCTAGCATCTGATCAATTAATGGTAGTGGGAAGTGGTCCTTCCTGGTATCCAAGTCCAACTTCCTATAATACAACATGTGACTGTTCGTGTAGAGATCAATTCACTATTCTCATTTTTCACTACTATCATGACTCCTTTTTTTGGTACACACTGAACTGGGCTAACCCAGTTGCTATCAGAGATGGGGAATATATTTCCCGCATCTAACTACTTGATCACTTCTTTCTTCACCACTTCTTTCATGTTAGGGTTCAGCCTTCTTTGATGTTCTCTGGAAGGTTTGTGCCCATCTTCCAGTAGAATCTTATGCATACAGAATGCCGGGATAATCCTCTTAGTGTCTACAATGGTCCACCCAATTGCAGTCTTGCACTCAGTTAGTACCTACAAAAGATGTTCTACCTGCACATTTAATGAACTGGATGAGATAATAACATGTAGAGTTGAGTTAGGTCCTAAAAATGCATACCTAAGATGAGATGGCAGTGGTTTGAGTTCCAACTTTGGTGGCTCTTCTATTGATGGCTTAGCTGTAGGAGTTTCTCTTTCCTCTAAGTGCAAAGGCTCAAATTCGAGCTCCCTTTTCCAAAAACCTTGGCCTTCAAGAGCAAGTACCCACTCAGCCAACTCTTCTCCATTAGCTTCATCTAAGTTCATGAGACAAGATGCTAGAGGGTTTTTAATGTTCAGTGCCTCATCGTCCTCCTCCAAAACTACATCCACCGCATCTGTCAGAGAGCAATTAGCAACTTCACTTGGTCTCCGCATAGATTTCTACACATTGAATGTTATCTCTTTATCGTTTAATCTCATCTTGATCTCTCCAGTTTCACAATCAATTAAAGCTCTCCCAGTGGCCAAGAATGGTCTTCCCAAAATTATGGGAATTTCCTCGTCAACCCGACAGTCAAGGATGACGAAATCTGCTAGGAACACAAACTTCCCAACCTATACCAGTACATCATCTAGAATCCCAGAGGGACTCTTCACTGTTCGATCAGCCAGCTGTAGTAGCATAGACGTGGGTCTAACTCTTCCAATGCCTAGCCTTTTATAGATAGACAGGGGCATAAGGTTTATGCTTGTTCCCAGATCACACAATGCCTTAGCAAATGCAAAGTTGCCTATTGTGCAAGGAATTGTGAAACTTCCTGGGTCAGATAGCTTCTCAGCTATGGGTGTCGTTACAACAGCACTGCAAGTCTGAGTCAATGTAACCGTGGCCAAGTCTTAAAAGTCAAACTTGCGGGACATCAAGTTCTTCATCATCTTCGTATAACCAGACATCTCTTTTAAAGCAATCATCTTTTTGATACTTGGCCAATCTCTGTGGGAATGGTGTTAGAGGTTGCTTCTTACCTGTTATCTAATTTTTTTCTTGTTCGGGCACTACTTCCACTGTCTCTGGTGCAACCTCTGTCTCTTTCACAACTTCCTCTGCTTTGTTGGTGTTCTCTTGTGCCTGTTGTACTGTCACCTCAGTTAACCCTGCTGAATTGTCTAGCTCAACTGGTATTGGCACCAATGTCTATGTCGGTCTGCTTTCACGAGCAATTTCTTGCTCCAGATCTAAGTCTCTACCATTTCGGAGACTCACTGCCATCAGCTGCTTTGGGCCCTACTCTTTTGCATTAATTTGGGTGTTTGCAGGTAATGTCCCATGAAGACGACTATTTAGGACCATGGAAATTTGGCCTAACTGGATCTCAATATTTTTTATTACTGAATCATGTGAGTCTACTCTGTCAGCTAGTTTTCTAGTGGACCCAATCACTTGTTGCATCATTCCCTTGAGTTTAGCAAACCCATCTTCATGTCTCACAATCTGTTATTGTGGGGGGGTTTTGATAAGCCTGCTGCTGATTTTGTTGGTTGTACCATTTTTGCCTTTGGTAAGACACTATTTTCCCCTATGGTCGCACAACCCCATGGTTATTGTTGTTATTGTACTACTGCTGAGCTGGTCTATATTGTTGATTCAGCTGACCCCAATTATGACCACCTGGTCTTGGTCCCCCGTAATTGGCCAGATAATTCATGTTTTCCTGATATTGTTGATTATCACCTTCATCACTCCACGAGAAAACATATGGTTGATTAATGTATGATGTACATAGACCCCCATTAGTTGCATTGACTATGTGTACCAGCTGCTTCTGGTCTGATTTTTTAACCTTTTTGGTGTGGATGCTCATTTGTGTCAATAGAGTGGCCATATTTTCAGCCATGGAGTTAGACAAGTCTAAAGCCACTGAGTGAATCATAAGAGTGATTGGAGCATTTCTTGTTGTCCATCCTGAGTTTTGTGCCATCTTGTCAAGTAGGATTTTGCTCTCCCTGAATGTTTTGCTCAGAAATGCACCACCTGCTCCAGCATCAACATTGGATTTCAAAGTATCTGCTAAACCCATGTAACATCTCTGCCCCAACATCTGCTCTGTAATACCATGATGTGGACATGTAACCAATAGAGCCTTGAATCTCACTCTCACATTTCGTGTAGCGTCTCAGTTAGTTTCTGTATAAAGCTCAATATCTCATCAATTTGCTGAGAAGTCTTGTTGGGTGGATGAAATTTGTTCAAATATTGCTTGACTAATTCCCTCCAAGTAGTGATGGAGTTGATGGGGAGTGAATTAAGCCAAGTTTGAGCAGCTCATGTCACTAAGAATGGGAACAACAACAAACATATTACTTCTGATGTCCGTTGTGTTGCCTCTGTGTGGCACAGATTGATAGGAAATTCTTTAGATGCTGTTGAGGATCTTCAATGTATGACCCAGAGAATAGTCCCTTGTTCTGCAACAGATGTAGCATGTTATTTGTGGTCTGGAATGAATCAGCTTGTATCTGAGGGGCTATAATGGCAGTTGCTAAGTTCTTAGTGGTAGGTTGTGCCCAATCGTATAGTGTTGCTTCCGGCACAGGAGGTGCTACACCCTAATCATTTGGGTCATTCACGTTGTCTCTATTGTTTAGATTATCGTCTTCCATGTTTGGTTTAATTTTTTCGGTTGAATCCTGTTGTTGTTTGCCTTTCCTGGTTGCACGGTTCAATGCCTTGAACACCTTCTCAGGATTTGATAATGCTCCGAACAATTCACCAGTTCTTGAGGAGTTTCTAGGCATGCACCTGTAACAACCACGACTACAAATGTTGGAATTTCAATGGTTAATTTAAATTGAAGAAAATTGACTACACTAAGAATTTTTGCACTTCTTTTTAACTGCAATCAATGATATCGTTAATTCCCCGGCAATGACACCAAAATTTGATCATGCCCAACTATGACTTATAAAAATGACAAAGCGGTCCCTGCAAATATATTCCGATTAACAAGTCCGGAATCGAATCCCATAGGGAATTAACCTATCGATCACAACTATTAGACTCACAGAAATTCACGTATTCAATCTTCAGAGATATTTGAGTAACAAATTGGGTGTTTATTAACTAAATATTACGTAATAAAAATACAGTAATTAAGAACTAGCTACAAACTGGTTGTAAGCAAGAATGTGAATGGTCTAAGGTTCTAATTTCCCCTCTTATCGGAATCCTTTCAGCTATGCTTGCTATAAATTTGCCTAAATTTTCTCTATCGATCATGAGCACTCTAACTGTCGTAACTCTCTCCCGAATAATTGCAATAATATACTAGACATATTCTACCGAATTACGCTAGTTGGCCTTGGTTACAGCTCACTAGATCGCACCTAAGGTTTCGTTATCCCTAATCCTATCTTTAAACCCTTCGTATTGATCTCTCATATACGTTAGAAGTGGTGTTGTTCAATAACTACCTAAATATGCAGTCTCTCCCGAGTAATGCATACTAAATAGGCACAGTCGATTGATAGCCCTTCAATCAACATCAATCACAATTTAGTTGAAAAAACAGAGAAAATATTAGGGCAAAACTGTATTAACATATGAAGAAATTCATCCTCCAAGAGGTTCCATCAAAACCCTAGATTAGGAGTTTAGCCACGCATAATCATTTTCACAGTCATAATAATACAATTCATAATCAGTGCTAGAAACAAGAGGAAGAAAGGTAAAACTCTTTGTCGAATCTTCTGCCTTGCCTCTTGCCTGTTCTTGCCTTCAACAATCCTTCGAAAACCTAGACACCTTCTTTGTGGGTGACCTGGGCTTCTTATAGGTTAAGGAGAGTTGCTCTCGAACTTACGAATTTACCCCTGAAATAAAATTCCTCGGAGTTACGAGCGCGGTCGCGGTTGGACCGCGCATAATGCATTCTTTTCTGCCTGACGTGTGTAGCTCGAGCGCGGCCGCAGTTGGCCCGCGTTCTTGGAGCTCAGTTATCTTCCATTTTTTTCTTCTTCTTGCGCGCGCACTCACCTCCGATTGGCCTTCCTTCCTCCAAATTAACTCCAAGCACTGTTTAATGTCCTCATAGTTAGGACTTGCTCATGCAAAGCACAAAATTCATAATTAAAGCCATTTGTTATCATTTACCCTTCATATAACAATAAAGTATAGCTAAGTTGGGGCGTAAATGGTCACAAAACTATATAAATATAGTCTATTATCAGCAAGCCCTGTGCGACATACTCGACGTAGAAGACATTGAGGGGGACCGATCCTAGGTCGAAACAACATAGATTGTGTAAAAACATTAACGTACATTTTTGCAAATTGATAAGTAAGGCTTGCCTCATTATTTTTACTCTTCAAATACAGGAAGAAAGCTCCTTATGCATGTCATTTCTATTGTTTTAACACTGAATTAGGAAAGAGTTTAGACAATGGATCTAATGTAATGATTACGGTTTCACGTGAATATATTAATTTTTAGATTTTATATTTATGTTAAAAAGATTATTAAATGTAGGCAAATGACATCCTGTTCACTTAAACTTGTACCCGATTGTCATGCTGGTAAAAGAACTTTCAAAATTCCCATATGAACATTTCAACTTGAGCATAAGTGAACTAATAAACACCTTTGACCTATGACTCAATCTATGTGGCATCGGTTATTCCTAGTCAGCTGGTGTGCGTGTAAGCCACGCCTGGCAGGAGCGTGAATGTGATTTTTTTAATAGCCAGCGGTAATAAACCCTAGGGCCCATAGAGGGCTTCTTCTTCCTCCTTTGGCCGACAACCTCCATTTTTGACTTATACAAGCTCTAAATTTTTTGTTCTCTTCAAATTTAACAGATTCAAGTCATATTATTTCTTCTCTAGGTCGATATTTTTATCATATTCTTCGATATGATAAAAAGCCCTAATTTTTTAACCCTATATGCCAAATCAACGATGGAACCCACAAAATCCAAAGAAAAAAAAAAGAATTTAGTATGTTATTCCAAAAGGCCCTAATTTTATACCGTAAATAACGAAACACTTATTATATGCATACAAAATATTATTCTATCATGACCAACTTCAATAACGATAAAAATACAAGAAAACAACCAGAAATTTCATGAAAAACAACAATCAGACCTTTAATGACTTCTGTGTTTCTGGTGGATGAGAAAGCGGCGGTACACGATTCTCTCAAATTTTGTTTTGGGACCGATTTTAAAAGAAAAATAAATACAACCTTCACATGATCTAATTGGCGGAAAATCCTATGACAATCGTTCACTCCATTTGAGCAGACGATTGAAAATGTTAGTAGGGAATTGAGAGAGACGACCGAAAATGAAAAATGAGTATTTTAGGTCAAATGAATGAGAAATAGTCGTTGCGTAGTGGGTTTTCGCACCTAACACATGGCATTTTTTAATTTGTTGATTGCTGACTGGGTTGCCACGTTTGTGAAATTGTAATGCGCGCGCTATGAGTCATAGGTCAGAGGTGGCCAGGAGGCCTTTTTGCCTTAAATATATAAAAGTATTTAGCATGAAAAACAGTGTGTTGATTCAATGATTTATTATATATTAATTTGAGATTACTATAGAAATTCATAAATTTAAAATCTTAAATCAGTCGAGGCTGTTGATTTTCGGATTTAACAAACAATAGTATTTCGTTTGCCACTGTTACGTCTACAAGCTAAAAGACAGTGGTTGTTTGCTATTAACAAAACAAATTGCAGTTTTTTTTCTAGAACTAGAAAAAGATCCAACATTTTCTGAAACAAATCAAGAAATGAGATATGTGACCTCAAAAAGTTGTGCAACCAATATGCCTCTTAATTGGTTGAAAACATATAATTAAAAAAAGACAAAACGAAGAAAAACTCAACTTTATCCTGTGTTCGTATTAGTTGAAATAATCTTGGTACTAAGTGGGCATTTAGACATGAGAATTGTAAAATTTTGAAGAAAACAAAAAGGAAAAAAAATTTCAAGTGAAAATGGTATTTAAAAATTAAAATTCTATTTGGACATGAATATTATTTTGGGTTGCTTTTAAAGTTTTGTGAGTGATCTGAGTGAAAAACTTGAAAAACAGTTTTCTGGGATTTTTCAAATTTTCGAAAAATTCCAAAATTCATCTTCAAGTGAAAATTAAAATTTTTATAGCCAAACATTGATTTCGAAAAAAAATAAAAAAAATTTCATGCCAACGGGCTCTAAATTTACATGTTTGGTTTCCATATTACTAAACCACAATAGTTCTACGATAATTCCAACAACACACACCACAAAAACCATTCCAATGTATTATTCATAAATTGATTCAACGCATATAAATAGCAGCAGTGTGACAACCCAAAGGGTCATCACCGAATTTCGCTCTTTTTTCGCGCTTCCGAGGCCTTGAAAACCTCACTTTTAGTTGTCTCGATTTGCGTGCGCAGACCGGGTGCGTAGCCAGAAAGTTTTTACGTTGAAATATGTGAAATCTGTAAAAAATTTGAAGAATTTTGATATTAATATGATTAAAGTTGACTTCGGTCAATATTTTTGGTAAACGGACCCGGACCCGTGATTTGGCGGTCCCGGAGGGTCCGTAGAAAAATATAGGACTCGGGCATGTGCCCGGAGTCGAAATCCGAGGTCTAGAACCCGAGTAAAAGAATTTTTTTGTTAAATTATTTTTCTGAAATTATTAAGAAAAATGGAAATGAATATTGATTATAAGACTATGGTATCGAGCTCGTATTTTGGTTCCGACGCCCGGTACAGGTCTTAAATATGTGTTAAGCGCTTCCTGTGAAGTTTGGTCGAAATCGGACGTCGTTTGTCGTGTTTCGGACCTAATTATCTAAAGTTAGAAGTTTAAGAAGTTTTAAATGAAAATGATGATTTTGAGGTTTGATTCATTGATTTTGATGTTGTTTTGGCGATTTGATCGCTCGAGTAAGTTCGTAGGATGTTGTTGAGTTAGTGTGTGTGATTGGTTAGGAGCCCCGAGGGCTTGGGAGTGAATTGGAGGTGGTTCGGGGTATTTTTACACTTTGAATGGTAGCAGATTTTTCTGCAATTTTTGCCCAGGCAATTCCTTCTTCGCGTTCGCGGCCTTAGGCTCGCGTTCGCGTACCTTCCCCTAATTCCTTCTCCGCGTTCGCGAAGCTTCATGCCGCCCTTCATCGCGTTCGCATGATGCCAAACGCGTTTCGCGTAGGCCAATTTTTCGGGCACCCAATATTTTCTCTTCGCGTTCGCATCCCTCGTCCGCGAACGCGATGCTTGCCAACTTCTGTTCATCGCGAACGCAACCCTACTGTCGCGAACGCGTAGGGTAACTTCACCCAGCGATATTTAAGTCATAAAAACATAACTATTACGGGATTTATCCCCATTTTTCATAAACCTTGTCTTCTCCACAGCACTTAGGCGTCCATTGAAGTTCCTTTTCACCAAGACTTTTTGGGTTAGTAAATCTTAACTTGTTTTCTTCATTTTCTATCATCAT
>MU717706.1:66081-91079 GCA_026770625.1 Nicotiana glauca
CACAACGAATACATTACAATAGGCTAATGGAACATAACCCAATTGAAATTACTCGAAAAATACTCAAAAATACGAAGTCGGCAAAATCCGAGCCCCGGGACCACTTCTCGAAAAATTACGAAAGTCGCATCACCGGATTCCTCGACTCGCCACGAGTCCGTACATATAAAGTTTACCAAAATCGGAACTCAAATGGCCTTTCAAATCCCAAAAATTCGTTTTTTAAAACTAAGCCCTAGTTCTTCACAATTTTAACCCACTTTCATGAATTTAAGTGTTGATTCTTCAAAAAAAATGATGTTTCTAAGTCAAGAGACTTACCTCCAATCAATACCTGTCGAAAACCCTCTTTAAATCGACCAAAAAGCTCTCTTGGCGGAGTAAAAATGGTGGAAAAAATAAATGGGTCGCGGATGAAATAACCCTTAAAAGCATTTAGCCCAGGTATTTTTAACCCTATGCGATCGCATCACTACCATTGCGATCGCATAGCACAAATTTCATCTTCCCAAATTCCTCCTATGCGATCGCATCACTGGCCCTGCGATCGTATAGCACAGCCTTCCACCTCTACGCGATCGCACTACTACTCACGCGAACGCATTGACCATCCTCCCAAGCCTATGCGATCGCACAGCCCTTTATGCGATCGCATAGAGCAAATCTGAGCCCTCTGCCAAACCTTCTATGCGATCGCAATGATGCCTATGCGATCGCATAGAACAAAAATTCTCTGCAATTTTCTGCTGCATTTTTCAACTCAAAAATCCCCGTTAGCCATCCGAAATCACCCCGAGGCCCTCGGGACCTCAACCAAAAGCACAGATACGTTCTAATACTTCATTCAAACTTGCTCGAGTCATAAAAACACTATTGTTAACATCAGTTTTTGCCAAATTACCACGGATTCAAGCCTAAGTCAAACTAACACTTTCGAAACTTGCATTTGATCAAAAACCCGACCAAACGATGTCCGAATGACCTGAAAATTTGCAGACATATCCAAAATCACCTAACGAAGCTACTGCAACTCTCGGAATTCCATTCCGACCCTCGGATCAAAATCTCACCTATCAACCGGAATTCGCCAACAAGCCTAATTCTACATCGGACCTCCAAATTCAATTCCGATCGCACTCCTAAGTCACAAATCATCACCCCGAAACTAGTCAAATCATCGAAAATCCATTCCAAACCTTTTAACTATATAGTCAACTTCCGGTTGGCTTTTCCAAAACAAGCTTCATTCTAAGAGTCTAAGTGCCTCATTTCCAACTAAAACCAATTCAATTCTATCTGATTCATTCAAATACTGATATTGAAGCATAGAACAACATAATATGGGAAAAACGGGACGGTAACTCACGTGACAACGGGCCGGGTCGTCACACTAAGATAAGGATGTTGAGGTGGATATGTAGGCATACCTGGTTGGATAAGATTATGAATGAACTTATTCATAAAAATGTGGGAGTGGCCCCTGTGGAGGACAAGAAGCAGGAGGTGAGGTTGAGATATTTCGATCATGTTAAGAGGAGAAGTATAGAAGCCCCAGTATGAAGGTGCGAGGGTTAGCCTTGGTAGGCAGCAGGAGGGGTAGAGGTAAGCCTAAGAAGTCTTGGGGAACAGTTACTATGCGGGACATATCGCAGCTGGAGCTGACTGAGGACATGGCCCTAGACAGGAGGGTGTGGAGGTCGAAGATTAGGATAGAAGGTTCGTAGGTAGTCGAGCGTTTCTCTTTGTTTTATTCGGGTGACTAGCATTACTGTTAGTATGATATCTTTTATCAGTGGCGGATCCAAAATTTTAAAGTGATTGGTGCTCGCCGATAAAAAATCCGAAAGAAGCGGAAAAAAAGTTTAGTTATGGGTGCTCGCTTTATATTTATGTAACTATTTTTATAATTGCCTATGCAAATTTACTAAATCCGGTTAAAAGAAATGGGTGCTCAAGCACCCATAAGTATCTATGTACATCCGCCACTGTCTTTTATTCGTAGATCGCTATTACTACCTAGAGTTTACTGCATTTTTGGATTCAATCTTACTTCATCTTGTTGTTTATCTATTAAGCTGTCAAATAAAAGTTTCAAAACGGGAAAAACTTCTGTAATTGAAGAATAGTACAATGCATATTTACTACTCCCTTCATTTTAATTTATGTGAACCTGTTTGACTGGGCACAAAGTTTAAGAAAAAATGAAAGACTTTTGAAATTTATGGTCCTAAACAAGTTAAAAAAAATCCAGAGTATTTGTGTGGTTATAAAAGATTCTCATTAAAGGTATAACTATAAGTTTAAGCTAAATTGTTTCCAAATTTTAAAAGGGGTCATTCTTTTTGGAACGGACCAAAAAGTAAATAGGTTCACATAAACTGGAACGGAGGGAATAATTACTATCTTACGAACACAACCACCTTGAGGCCTCACTATGGTTATCGAATTATAGGTGGCAAATAAATATTAAAAACACAAAAAAATAAAAACTTGAGAATTGAGATCTTTGAGTTTTTTGCATTCCAATTTTGTAAATCAGATGTTCCAAAACTTTTACTACTAGCATTTTTGTTGAGCAGATCAACAAAACTTGGACTTGAGCGGATTTCTTCACTAAGTGAGAAATTTTTTGATGGAATACTTGTTGGCATTGAAGTACCACATCAATATCAGTATGTTGATATACTACAAGTGAGGACAACAAATATGTTTTCACATCATCTTTCATTTCAAATTCCTTTCTCAAATTTTGCAGTTTTTAAGATCTTTGCAGTTAGATTACTCCAGCTAAGCAGATTCAGTAGACATCTATTCTTCAAAACAGAATTTGTTCATACAGAATATGTACAAAGTATTGGTCAGCAGAAAGGTGAAGCCGCTGTCCGTTCAAAGTCAAGTTGAACTTGACGTATTTCATCACGAATGGCACTCTCTTCAGATCTCAATACAAAGATCTGTTGATCCTTCATCTCTATCCTTTCCTTGGCTGACATAAGTTGTTTCTCCAGATCTTTTACCTTCATAGCAGTCTTACTGATCTCTTTTTCAGCTTCTTCTCTCTCAAGATTGCAGTCTCTGATTCTGACCTTTATTTCATCAAACTTG
The DNA here is from genome assembly GCA_026770625.1 of Nicotiana glauca. NCBI lineage: Eukaryota > Viridiplantae > Streptophyta > Magnoliopsida > Solanales > Solanaceae > Nicotiana > Nicotiana glauca. The sequence continues at coordinate 69,187 of MU717706.1, forward strand.
TTTTGGAATTGAGTTTGCCTCTCGATGTTCAACAGATCGACTAATGGACGTTTAATCTGCATTACAGCAAATCCACACTCCTCCAAGTCCTTGAGACATGTCAGAATGTCATTGATGACCATTGAATTTTTAAGATCAGCAGTGGTCAACTTTGATATCTTATCACCAATGAAGGCATACTTTAGCATCTTTTGTAAAGCTAGCTCTTCTCGTTTCACCTCCTCGTGTTCTGCTAAAGGTGAAAAGTGTGGATTTTGTGGAAATTTTGCAAATATTTCCATAGATTCAAGTGAGCTCCAAACAGTGGAACTTTTCTGAAATGGCAGTGCCAGGCTCGGCTTAGGAGTTGTGATGGAACTAAGTGCAGAATCTGGCCCTTCATTAGAAGACCCAGGACTGCTCCAGGCACATGGTTGGACTGCTGTAGGAGAAGCTCCTGCAAATACTGACCGGTTAACCATGCTACTGACAGGGTAAAAGAACAACATGATCTAGACGTAAAATATCCAAAAACTGCAAGATATCAGAAACGAAAGGCACAAGCACCTGAGTTGGGCAAAAAGGATAACCTGCAGCCCTTGTTTTTATTAGAAATTGAGGTTTCCTAATTTTAGAAACCCTCTCTAATATTCAAATAGTATCAAATAATGCAGGAAACCTGGAGTTCACACTAAAGCTCTTGCTACAAAAGAAGTCTGATTAAACTTGCTCAATAAAAAGTCAAACAAGCAGGAATAATTTAGCATTAGAACACAATTTCATTGAGAACATTTCAAAACAAGATGCTTAACACATAGGTTATCAAGAATCGTCAAGATGAGCCGAAATATTGTGTTAAAAGGCATTCTTTACCTGCAGAAGTACTCATCCCGTTGGTTGAAGTCAATTCAACATGATTTGTTGCATTCTGTTTGTTAACCATGTCATGGAGTGTGCTACCAGATACTTGTTTCTGCACGCCTATCATAAAGTAGAACATTTTGCAATGATGCACTGAGCCAAAATAAAAAAGTGCAAAGTCAGTTACCTTCTAGCACTGCCAGGTTTCCATGATCAGACAGATCCTTAGTACTTCCTTTGACGCTATCCTGAAGGAGAAAGAACAGAAAACAAACACCATAATCAATCAGAAATGAACAGAAAAGTGAATAATGGAGAAAAGCAAGGGAACTCAATCGTATGGAATACATACTTCTAGCAGTTACATATCACCAAAATCCATATTTTGGCCCATGCTGTAGGTAAAATATAAGCATCAGCATGCATTATTCTGGTACTAGGTCTAATTTTTTTAATAAGGAAAAAAGAATGCCGATTATAGATTCTAATTACCCTACAGATTTGATGACTGGTGAATGAGCACCATTATAAATTTTTTTTTTTTTTTTTACCTCAACCATCTTTACTTTTGGGTCAATTAGCTCCCCATCCTTATCTTCTTCGTTCAGCTCTCTGTTGATAACATTTTCAACATCTCCTTGTTTACTGCAGTCTGTATCCACAGTTTGGTTGAGTTCTAGACAAGTAGCTATGAGTCCCAACTAGGGAATTTAAAATTTAGAGTCACTTACCCCTACCGATAGAATGTGCAGTCCCAGCTGGTGAACAATCTATATTTTGTTTCATGACATGACCTGATTGATTATCTACCCAACCAACTTTTCCCGGTCTCCGAGTCTGCAAAAGTTAGCACAAAGTACAACAATGATCAAGCAATAGAGAACTCTTTCTTCCTTATCTTTTCCCATTACGATACATATGTTATGCAAATTAACAGAGCTGAAAACAGTCATATGTTTGAATAGGTTTATCCGAAAATCAGATAATCTGAATATTCTTTGTTGATGATCATACGAGATGCATTAAAACTCAGTGAAGTTCGGTTTAACATAGAAGCAAAATTAGATCAACCCGTGCCCCCAAGGAATTAGTCTAGTGGTAAAAGAGATGTGTGGGTTAGGAGCACGTCACAGGTTTGAACCCTGCTAGAGACAAAAAAATAGTATTTAAGTGGGGAAGAGTAGAGGGGGCAGGCTCATTATCCATCGCATTTCGAACCATGTGTTGTTGGCGCTCACGGGTTTCTTGGTTATTAAAAAAAAAAAGATCAAGTCGCAAGATATCAGGAAAGAGGAAATTAAATTATTAAATTCGGGCTGGTCAAGCAGTAGCAATAATAAATCTCTTTTTTAAAGTTGACAAACTGAACAAAAAGATTGACAAACCAATTTGATATCTGACAATTGACCAATTGTTGTATATTTTCGCATGTTACCGAGATTTTTCCTGCGTGTTTAGGGGAAAAACTAGGCTCTACCAGTTATTGTTGAACAGTCTTAGAAAGCAATGGAGCACAGCATATAACATGGAAATCAATTTCGATTAGAAGTCCTCCTATCCTTGTTACCTAAGAAAGAACCACTCTATCAGGTATTGCACGCATGCTGTACCTTAAATGAACAATAGATGACCGAAATAAGTCCAAAAATGCTAGAGCAAAAATGCAAATATGCATGAGCTAAGAAGAAGAGGGTAGAGACCAAAGGCCTGGGAAAATGTTGATTATCCGATGCTTCCATAACTTTTCTTATACTTCTTAATTTCTTCACAGGCTTTACCACATCGTCTCCAGATTCAGAAATCTTCCTAAGCTTCTTAGAATCTGATGTCCCCTTGTTGGTCTGATCCTTTGTAGCAGTTGAACTTCTATTTCGAAGAGCCGCCTGATATCATCGGCATAAAAGTAAGTAAATTTGTTACTTAATGATGCAATATCTTGAATTAATAGACTCTAGTCTCTAGCTGTGAATAGTAGATGTAGCATCACAAATCCAAGCCCTCGAATCAGCAATAAAGCATCAGAAGTGTAGTGAAATTCAGTGAGAAATATCTTAAGACCTTTCTCAGTGGAACAAGGTGAGATATATGACAGATAACATCTCCTAATAGGCAACTGCTCCCAAGGTTTTGACATAACACCACCATTAACACGACAGATAACCATGCTTAAAAGCAGGTTATATTTACGCATTTCACATGACCAGTTTAGATTGTAACGCAGAAGTCATGAAAACATCACAAATCACATGCTTTACTATTCTACTAGCAAGTGCTATTCTTCCAGTGGCAAAATGACCTGCTTCCCGTGAAGGTGCTCAATTTTGCATTGGTTCCACCTTCTAGTATTTGCAGGCGCCTATAAACTGCCAATCCATTTATAATTGAATTAGTAGCCATTCATTTTTCCCGATTTACACATTTATACTCTCACCGACATGCTTTGAAGTAGCAGGTGAATTATAGGATGTAAATCAATTAGCAACATCTAAGCTATTTAATCATAAAATAGTAATGCCAATTTATTGACTGATATAGAGGTGTGGATCCATCTAACAAATGTTTATACTCAACCCAGAATCCACATTTTCCAAGTTCTGGACTTTGGCGAAAAGCGTGGCGTCATACCAAGCTGGACTCAGCTCTAACCTGTTTACTTCCGTGGCGGCTAACACTTGAGAACAGATGCTGAAGGGCTCCAGAAATGATTTACTACTATTACAAGGTGATGCCATCGGGTTTTCCATTTCTACTACTAACTTTTCCTCAACTATCTTCATTGTTGCTGCAGTGAGGTGAAATGTCCAGGCTTAAATGTGGGGTCCATCCCATGATTTAAGGAAGACTTTCTTCCTTTGTTGGTTGGCAGCCACTCTTATCTTCTGCATTGTCAAAAAGGGTAGGCCGCAAAAGGAAAATATGAATTGTCGTAGGCGTGAGAGTGAGAGGCTTTGCCTATAAAAGGAGAGCTTCAGCTCTCATTTCTACACGCTCAATCTCAGAGAAAAAAATATATCTGAGAGTTAGAAAGAAAGAGTGAGGTTTAACAAACAGGGTATAAGAAAATAGTTTGTGAGAAAAATAGAGAGTGAGCGATAAAGCTGGGAATATCAAAAGAGGGTTATTTCTTTTGAGTGTTATAGTGGTCTTTGGAGTATTTTATATTTTTACTCGGACCTACAAAGTGTAAAATTCCTTGCTATAGTCATATCAGTTGCTCCTCTCGGGGCCGTGGTTTTTTCCCTTACTCAAGAAGGGTTTTCCACGTAAAAATCTTGGTATCATTATTACTCTTTTATTCTTGTTAATTACCATATCTCGGTGCTACGCTATTATTCCGCTTTTAGTATCGTGAATATTATTTTTGTGGGGTTTATTCCCAACAACTGGTATCAGAGCAAAGCTTCTGCTCGTTCACAAAAATATTCTTCACTGTCGGTAGTGCTATACTCGGTGAAATAAAAATGTCCGGAGTAAAGTACGAGGTAGCAAAGTTTAACGGAGATAGCGGTTTCTCACATGACAAAGAAGAATGAGGGATCTGCTTATCCAACAAGGATTACACGAGGTACTAGATGATGATGCCAAAAAGCATGATGCCATGAAAGCTGAGGATTGGACTAACTTGGATGAAAGAGCTGCTAGTGCAATCAGGTTGCACTTATCAGATGATGTGGTAAATAACATGTCCAAAACACGAACAATTAAATTGTACCCGAAGAAGCAGTTATACGCCCTACACATGGGTAAAGGTACGAATTTTTTGTCACATTTAAATGTGTGTAACGGACTAATCACACAGCTCGCCAACCTCGGAGTGAAAATCGAGGAATAAGATAAAGTCTATCTTGCTATTGACTCGTTGCCATCTTCGTATGATAATTTGGCAACAACCATCCTGCACCGTAAGACCACCATTGAGTTAAAATATGTCACATCGGCTCTTCTACTCAATGAGAAGATGAGAAAAAAAACTGAAAATCAAGGACAGGCTCTCATCACAGAAGGTAGAGGCAGGAGTTATCAAAGGAGTTCGAGCAACTATGGTAGATCCGGAGCTTGTGGGAAGTCAAAGAACTGATCCAAATCAAGAGCCAGAAATTTCTACAATTGCGATCAACCAGGTCACTTCAAAAGAGATTGCCCAAATCCAAGGAAGGGCAAAGGTGAAACCAGTGGTCAGAAGAATGATGACAACACAACCGCCATGGTGCAAAACAATGATAATGTTGTCCTCTTTATAAATGAGGAAGAGGAATGCATGCACCTATCAGGTCCAGAATCCGAATGGGTGGTTGACACAGAGGCATCTTACCATGCCACACGAGTAAGAGATCTTTTTTGTAGATATGTAGCAGGTGATTTTGGAACTGTGAGAATGTGTAACACAAGTTACTCAAAGATTGCGGGGATTGGTGACATTTGTATCAAGACAAATGTCGGATGCACTTTGGTTCTAAAGGACGTGCTACATGTACCTGATTTGCGGATGAACTTGATCTCGGGAATTACTTTAGACCGAGATGGATACGAGAACTATTTTTGCAAATCAAAAGTGGAGACTCACCAACGGATCACGGGTGATTGCAAAGGGAGTTGCTCGTGTCACGTTGTACAGGACAAATGCAGAAATATGCCAAGGTGAATTGAATGCGGCACAAGATGAGATTTCTGCAGATTTGTGGCACAAAAGAATGGGTCATATGAGCGAGAAGGGATTGCAGATTCTTGTCGGGAAATCACTCATCTCTTTTGCCAAAGGTACAACAGTAAAACCTTGTGACTACTGTTTATTTGGTAAGCAATATAGAGGCTCGTTTCAAACATCGTCTGAAAGAAAATTGAATATATTTAATTTAGTATATTCTGATGTTTGTGGTCCAATGGAAATTGAATCGATGAGCGGTAACAAGTATTTTGTTACTTTTATTGATGATGTTTTACGTAAAATGAGGTTTATATCTTGAAAACCAAAGATGCGTTTCAAGTTTTCAACTTCTCTGGTGGAAAGGGAGACGGGTCGAAAGCTAAAGCGTCTCCGAAGTGACAATGGAGGTGAGTACACTTCAAGGGAATTTGAAGAGTACTGTTCAATTCATAGAACCAGACATGAAAAGACAATTCTTGGAACAGCACAGCACAATGGCGTAGCCGAGAGGATGAACCGCACCATTGTTGAGAAGGTGAGAAGCATGCTCAGAATGGCTAAACTGCCTAAGTCATTCTGGGTCAAGCAGTTCAGACAGCCGGTTACCTGATCAATAGGAGTCCGTCAGTTCCACCGGAGTTTGACATCCCAAAAAGAGTATGGACCAACAAGGAGATGTCCTACTCACATCTGAAGTCGTTCGGTTGCAGAGCTTTTGAACATGTACCAAAAGGAGCAGAGAACAAAGTTAGATGATAAATCCGTTCCCTTCATATTCATCGGATACGGAGATGAAGAGTTCGGGCACAGATTGTGGGATCCTGAAAAAAGAAGGTCATTAGAAGCAGAGATGTAATCTTCCGAGAAAGTAAAGTTGGAGCTGTAGATGATCAGTCAGAGAAGACAAAGAATGGTACAATCCCTAACCTTGTTACCATTCCTTATTCTTCTAACTATCCCACAAGTGCAGAAAGTACGACCGACGAGGTTGCCGAGCAGGGAGAGCAACTTGATGATGATGTCGCGCAAGTGGAGTATCCCACTCAAGAAGAAGAACAGCCTCAACCTCTGAGGAGATCAGAGAAGCCAAGGGTAGAGTCATGTTGGTATCCTTCCACGGAGTATGTCCTCATCAGTGATGAGGGGGAGCCAGAAAGTCTTAAGGAGGTGCTACCCCATCCAGAAAAGAACCAGTGGATGAAAGGCAAACAAGAAGAGATGGAATCTCTACAGAAAAATGGCACGTACAAGCTGGTTGAACTTCCAAAGGGTTAAAGACCACTCAAATGCATATGGATCTTTCAACTCAAGAAAGATAGAGACAAGCTGGTCAGATACAAAGCTCGATTGGTGGTTAAAGGCTTCGAACAGAAGAAAGGTATTGATTTTGACAAAATTTTCTCACATGTTGTCAAAATGAGTTCTATTTGAACAATTTTGAGGTTAGCAGCTAGCCTAGATCTTGAAGTGGAGAAGATTTGGAAGAGGAGATCTATATAGAGCAGCCAGAAGGATTTGAAGTAGCTGAAAGGAAATAAATGGTGTGCAAACTGAATAAGAGTCTTTATGGGTTGAAGCAGGCACCAAGGCAGTGGTACCAGAAGTTTGACTCATTCATGAAAAGTCAAACTTACATAAAGACATATTCCGATCCATGTGTATACTACAAAAGATTTTCTGATAACAATTTTATTATATTGTTGTTGTATGTGGATGACATGTTAATTGTAGGACAAGACAAGGAGCTGATTTCCAAGTTGAAGGGAGACTTATCTAAGTCCTTTGACATGAAGGACTTGGGCTCAGCACAACAAATTCTGGGAATGAAGATTGTCCGAGAGCGAACAAGCAGAAAGTTGGGGCTTTCTCAGGAGAATTACATTGAACGTGTACTGGAACGCTTCAACAAGAAAAGTGCTGAGCCAGTCAGCACACCTCTTGCTGGTCATCTAAAGTTGAGCAAGAAGATGTGTCCTACAACCGCGGAGGAGAAAGGAAACATGGCTAGAGTTCCTTATTTTTCAGCAGTCGGAAGCTTGATGTATGCAATGGTATGCACCAGACCTAATATTGCTCATGCAGTTGGTGTTGTTAGCAGATTCCTTGAAAATCCTGGAAAGGAACATTGAGAAGCAGTCAAGTGGATACTCAGGTACCTAAGAGGTACTGTAGGAGATTGCTTGTGTTTTGGAGGATCTGATCCAATCTTGAAGGGTATACAGATGCTGATATGGCAGGTGATCTTGATAATCGTAAATATACTATAGGATACATGTTTACATTTTTAGGGGGAGCTATATCATGGCAGTCGAAGTTGCAGAAGTGTGTTGCACTCTCTGCAACTGAAACAGAGTATATTGCCGCTACTGAAGATGGCAAGGAGATGGTTTGGCTGAAATGGTTCCTTCGAGAGCTTGGATTGTATCAGAAGGAGTATGTCGTCTATTGTGATAATCAAAGTGCAATAGACCTGAGCAAAAACAACATGTATCATGCAAGGACGAAGCATATCGACGTGAGATATCACTGGATTCAAGAAAGGACAGAGGATGGATCTATGCAGGTCATGAAGATCCATACAAGTGAGAATCCCACGGATATTCTAATCAAGGCAGTACCAAGAGATAAGTTCGAGCTTTGCAAAGAACTTGTCGGCATGCACTCAAACTAGAAACTCCGGTGTTACCTCCTTCAGGTAAATGGGACTGGAGGGGGAGTCTGTGGGGTCCATCCCATGATTTAAGAAAGACTTTCTTCCTCTGTTGGTTGGCAGCCACTCTTATCTTTTGCATTGTTAAAAAGGGTAGGCTGCAGAAGAAAAATATGAATTGTAGTATGCGTGAGAGATAGAGGCTCTGCCTATAAAAGGAGAGCTTCAGCTCTCATTTCTACACACCCAATCTCAGAGAAAAAAATATGTCTGAAAGTTAGAAAGAAACAGTGAGGTTTCACAGACAGGGTATAAGAAAATAGTCTGTGAGAAAAATAGAGAGGGAGCGATATTGTACTGAGGTGGGAGTATCAAAACAGGGTTATTTCTTTTGAGTGTTGTAGTGGTTTTTGGAGTATTTTACTCGAAACTACAAAGTGTAAAATTTCTTGCTATAGTGATATCAGTTGCTCCTTTCGGGGCCGTAGTTTTTTACCTTATTCAAGAAAGGTTTTCCACGTAAAAATCTTAGTGTCGTTGTTACTCTTTTATTATGTTATTATTCCGCTTTTAGTATCGTGAATATTATTTTTGTGGGGTTTGTTCCCAACATTAAACAGTTTCAGAAGGCTAGAGTTTTGTTGAAAATGTAAAGAGAATTGGAGTTTTAATCAGGCGTTGGCTGAAAAACTAAAGCAGCTACTAGCAATAGCAAGTACCACTGTGTAATTGATTCAAATTTCTTTTGGGATTATTACTTAATGAAATTCAAGGAAATGTAGGAAAAACAAGTTTCTAGTAGTAGTTGGGACGTGGAAAAACTATCAACAATCGTCGGCTTTATCACTAATGGTTCCAGATTCATCCTCGAGATTTCCAAATACAGAGAAATAAAAAGTAAAAAAATAAAAAATAAATTAAGAGAAAGATGAAAGAGAACCTAACCTTGAATCGGACCATCCTCAAAAGCTTCACGCTTTCACCGGCAGCAGCGAGAAGAAGGAAGGGCCGAATGGCAGGCGGAATTTGGACTCGTGGGTAAAATGCCCTTTATAACATGTGGGGCTTATTCCTTAAGATTTACGCCTAGTCGTTGGGGGCTTACGCGGGCGAAGACGCCCAACGCCTTGGCTTATTATCGGGCTCGTTTAATAAAAATTTATATAATTGTACCTTTTAAATTTTTAAATTTTTTTAATAAATCGTTAGTTATTTAAAATTATTTTTTTTAATTATAAATCATTAAGTTGAGAGTATTTTATATCATAATTAAAATAAAATTTATTGCACATTACCTACTAAGATTGCTATGATATTAAATTTTAAATAAATTTATTTAAAAGTATTTATTTATTAACTTTTTTTATGTCTTTATTATATTAGTCTATAATTTTTTTATAATTATTTTTCTTATTTTTCATGTTTACGAAATACAATACTTATTAATTTAATAGCTCAATATTAGCTAGTATTTACAAATAATTAGTTATCATGATATAGTATGGTGAATTATGTGTCATTTTATTAACTTGTTGAAACTTAAAAATAAATGATGCTAAAGAATCATATTTAAATTTTATATAATATTTTTATATAAATTCTCTTCTAAATAGAAAGCATAATAAATAAAAAGAGTATTTAAAAAATTAAATTATAATATCGAAATTCTTTCATGATTCATTACTCCTTATGAGATACATATAAGATTTCGCATCGAATACGTACTTTTGATGTTTGAGTTGAAACGATGTTGTAGCTAATTTTTATATTATGATATATGTCAAACTTTTTGTATTATTCATAGTAAATTATAATTTATGAATATTTTAAATAGATTATTTTTTTTAATTTTGTGATTTTTATGTAATTGTTGTAATTATTTTTATTTTATATTATCTTGAAATTAATAAAACTTAAAGATCCGTAGAACTTACGCCCCAGGTCTCAGGCCTTACGCCTCGCCTCGTCAGAGGTAAAACGCGTAAAAATAGCACGGTATAGCCAGTTTTCGAATTGGTCATTCAAAAATAGCCAGTGTTTACCTAGTCAATGAAAAATAGCCATTATTTTGCTGCAATAGAGACCGGTCCAACATAATATACTCGAGTTCGGTGCACCTGTGTATGAACTCCAGCATATTATGCTACACCGATATACTTTGCTGGCTCCAGTATAATATACCGGAGACTGGAGCATCGGTGCTCCAAACTCCAATATATTTGTTGGGATATACTATTAACCATGCAGTTTAGACATAGTATTATATTTTATTCTTTATGGAACAATTATTTATTTAATTTATTCAATTCAATAAATTACTATTTTAAATAGATCATTTGTTACATGTGTGTCCTTTTAGTTATGTAGTAGACAATTTAGTGTGTGGAGTCTTAGCTCATGCACAGAAGATTAAATTATTGGTTCTCATAATTAATAAACTATGTTCACAATCAAAGATATTGTTGGACAAAATATCTTGATGATTGTAGCACCAGATTATTGTATAATTTGTCTTGATTATGGGAGTAGTTTTACTCCAACTTCTTTTGCTAGTATACTCAGTGTATATTAAACGGACCAAGTAGAGAAAAGATATTTTTGTACTGAATATATAAAATATTTTCTCTAATTCATTAAATGAGCTTATACTCCTAATCTTGATATAATTATTATGATCAATGTAATTTTTTTATTGTTTTGATTTATCAAAATTTACGACTCTATTCAGAGTTAGTATATGCCTAATAGATTGGACAATATCGAATAACATTTGTGAATAATAATTAGTTGATAGAATCCATGACTCGATTTTGGGTTTGATGATACCCCTTTATGTAATCTTATAAGTTTTCACGTGAAAATCCGGTCGGTGAATTTTGTATTCGTCGCATGAAATGGTTTAAGCGGAATTATAAAGGATTTAATTATTTAATTGAATTAAATTTTTAGTAATTTAATTTAATTAACTAGTATTTGAAATCTTAACACGGGGAGTTAAAATAAGTGTTGATGAATTTTCAAAATTCACATTGAGGAGTTCAATTGCAGTTTTTTAATGGAATAAATTATAATTAATTACACTAAGAATTAATTTATGCTAATTTCGAATTAATACTATAATTAGTAGCTTCTTATTATTTCTGTGGTCCGTGCTATACCTAGTAAAAACCAGGACAGACTTGGATAAAAAGTAGCTTGGGAGAAAAATTATACTTTTGAGTTAGAGTAGGATTCTACTTGTAGAATCCTACACGTTTTTTTAGCCCTATTATGGCTTAATTTTGGGTCTAATAAAGGAAGACTAGTTTCACCTAATTAATTACCTTTTCAGTTGTATTGTTGTTGCCCACCCAATAGCAAAATCGTCCAAGGTTTTACTAGGCAAATAGCAGAAGACTGCAGCCCTGGATTCTTGCTGCTTGGAAAGTTTGTGCAACTACTTCAAGAAGTTAGTGCTTCTAATCTCGTTTTTATTGCGTTGTCTAGTTTACATGTATTTGATGCCTGGATAGTATGCTTGCTCCGCTGCGCATGTTCTAACAATTGGTATCAGAGACGGTCTTACATCTAACTAGATAATGTAATACAACATGCATAGAGTAATAACGTGTTATTTATTGATACATGTTTGGGATGATTATTCTATGTTAAAAACGTGATTGTATTTATTAGTATCTTAATTCTGTAATTCTAAAATTTTGAATTAATATACATATGTATAAACAGTGGTATTATATTTAAATAACAGTCTGTTTAAATTATGTTTTTTGCTTAATAGCAATTTTTTTTTATAAAAACGTGACTGTGTTTTGAATGTTATTAATTCTGTAATTATGGGTTAATATACATATGCATAAACAGTGAATTAATATCATTAATCTATTTTAGTTGCGTTCTGTCCATAATCACAGTGTTATATTAATAAAAACTTGACTGTTTTGTATGATATTAGTTCTGTAATTTTGGATTAATATACAGAATTTTGGACTAATTTTGTCTAAACACGTTTTAATTAAATAAATAAAAAATTATTTTGAGTTCTGAAATCACGTATTAACAAACATCAGTATATTATGTGATTTGAACATGTCAAAATAATTAAAAACCCTTAAAAAGCCAAAAACATAATTCTAGCATGCGACAAATTCTGAAAATTTGTCGAACTCCGATTGACCTTAAATTTGGTAGGTTCATTGGAAACGACCTAACTTAAAAAAACTCATCAGCTTTGCTAAATGATGTACGTCATTTTTGCGCATTCAGGGTCGTTTAGATGGAGTTTTAGCTTTTTTTCTATTTTTTGGAATATTTTTTAATTAAAAAAATATATTAGTAGAAATCTGTGATGGTAGGGTTCAATTTCCATTGTTTCCAATCACGTTTTACAGTAATATAATGAATTTATATGTTGACATAGGTCTTCTTCCACATCGGATAAATTCATTATAGATGATTACTTTAGTTTTGCCTCTAGTTATTTCATTACTTGTATTAACTCTCCAACTGAGTTACATGTTGATTGGACTGGAAAAGGAACCTTGATATTGTCCTAACTACTGAAGGTTACAAATTTGTAATCACTGAGGAGTGTCCAGAAAAACCTGAAAATGCTACTAATGATCAGGTTAAGGCCTATAACAAATGGGTTAGGGCTGATGAGATGGTGCGATGTTACATTCTTGCCTCTATGGCGAATGTTTTGCAACATCAGCATCAGTCTATGGGGTCTGCTTATGATATGCTCGAAAGTCTCAAAGAGATGTTCGGCGAGCATAATCATGCAGCTAAGTAGCCAACCATGAAAGCCTTTTTGAACACTAAAATGGCTGAAGGATCATCGGTCAGGGACCAAGTTCTGAAGATGATGAGTCTTCTGAATGAACTAAAGGTTTTTAGAGCTGTAATTGATAAGGAGTCTCAAGTTGAAATGGTCTTGCAGACTCTGACTGACAGTTTTCAACAGTTTCACTTGAACTATAATATGAACAAAATGGATTTGTCACTAGCGAAATTGTTGAATGAGCTGCAAGCGGCAGAATCTCTTATCAAACAACAAGCTCCAGTTGTGGCACTCAATGTTGAGAAAGCTTCGGTTTCTAAGTCGAAAGGCAATAAGAAAAAAAAGAAGGCTCAAAAGGTTCTGGCACCTGGTGTGAAAAAGCCCAAAGGCAAGTGTTATCATTGCAAGCAACTCGAGCATCACAAGAAGCAATGCCCTGCCTATCCGGCAAAGTTGAATAAGCAAGGTAATTCAAATTTAAATGTTGTTGAAACTTATTTAGCGGCTGTTTCTACCATATTTTGGTGTGTAAATTCGGGAACCACTAATCACATCTGCACTACTTTGCAGGAGTTTCAGGAAATGCGGCGGCTAAGTGAGAATGAAGTTTGCATTTTTCAAGCCAATGGCGAGCCAGCACCAGCTTTAGCTTTAGGAGATATTAGAGTTTCGTTTAGTAGTGATAGAGTTTTAGTTTTAAAAGATGTTCTCTATGTACCTTCTATTAGAAGGAGTTTGATTTCGATTTCGAAAATAATGGACATTGGTTATAATGTTTATTTTGCTAATAACTCTGCTGTTATTAAGTTTAATAAATATTTTATCTATATTGCTGCTAGAGTATATGACCTTTTTATTCTTGATATATCTCCTCATGTGCTACAATAACCAAAAGAGCTAAATAACATTAATCTACCACATAAAAGAAAACGTATTTCTGAATTGAGTCAAACTTATTTATGGCACTTACGTCTAGGCCATATAAATCTAAATAGGATTTCGAGATTGGTCTCTGGTGGATCTTTGAGTTCATTAAAAGTGGAGTCACTACCAACATGCGAATCCTGTTTAGAAGGCAAAATGACCAAGAGACATTTTCCCTCAAAAGGAAATAGAGTTAGTGATAAGCTAAAATTAATTCACTCTGATTTGTGTGGTCCTATGAATATACAAGAAAGAGATTTTTTTGAGTATTTTGTGACTTTCACAGATGATTACTCAAAATATGGATATATTTATCTGTTGCGATATAAGTCTGAATGCTTTGAGAAATTCAAAGAATTTAAGACGGAAATGGAGAAACGACGTGATAAATATTTCAAAACATTGCGATCTGATCGTGGTGGTGAATACCTTTCTGCGAAATTCATAAAATACTTATCAGATAATGGAATTACATCTCAATTATCTTCCCTAGGAACACCACAACAAAATGATGTGGTAGACAGAAAAAATAGGACCCTTATGGAAATGGTTATCAATGTTAAGTTATTCCAATTTGCCTCCTTCCTTTTGGGGATATGCTTTAGAAACGACAAACTACATTCTAAATTTGGTTCCTTCAAAGTCAATACCTTTAACTCCAGTAAAACTGTGGACTTGGCGCAAGCCAAGTTTACGGCATATTCGGGTTTGGGGTTGTCCAACACATGTGCTGAAAGGGAAAGCGGATAAATTGAAATCAAGGACAGAAGTATGCATTTTTATTGGATATCCAAAAGGAACAAAAGGCAGTTTGTTTTATTGTCCCAAAAAAAAGAAGGTAATTGTTACGACAAATGCCATATTTTTAGAAGAGGACTATCTAACGAACCATATTCCTAGAAGTACACTAGTTTAACAGGAATTAAATAATGGAGTAACTAAAGACTCCTCTCTAGAACGTATCCCGGAAGCCAGTATTGACATACCACTACATTATCATAGTGGGAGAAATGTTAATAGGTAGCAGATTGCACAAGAGCAATTGCCTGACATCTCACTACCCCAAAGTAGCGGGAGTAATGTTGAGCAACCTCAGATTGTTGAACAACCTGAAATTTTTATGCAACCTGCACTCCAGGAAGAAGTTAATAATATCCCAGAACCGCAAGGTGTGGAGGATAACATTGAGGCTTCAGTTCCAGGAAATGATGATGTGATTCAACAACAAAATCAGCCTCCACCTGTAGTGACTAGTCGTAGTGGGAGAATTATTAGAAAACCTCTTTGGTTTGCGCTCTTGAGAGAATCTTATGATAGAATCCCTGAAGAGCCTAATACAGAACCTATTAATTTCGACGAAGCACTACATAATGCAGATGCTGATAAATGGGTTGATGCTATAAAATATGAAATGGAGTCCATGTACTCCAATCAAGTCTGGGATCTTGTAGAACCACCTACTGGAGTCAAACCCATAGGTTGTAGATGGATCTATAAGAAAAAAGAGAGGAGTGGATAGAAAAGTGCAAACTTTAAAGCTAGGATTGTTGTAAAAGGGTTTACTCAAAAGAAGGGATCGATTATGAGGAAACTTTTTCGCCGGTAGTCATGCTTAAATCCATAAGGATTCTCTTATCCATTGCGGCTCATTGCGATTATGAGATCTGGCAAATGGATGTCAAGACCGCTTTTCTAAATGGAAGTCTTGATGAGTGCAACTATATGGCACAACAGTTGGTTTCATAAAAAGTGGCCATGAGCACATGTTGTATAAATTAAAGAAATTCATTTATGGATTGAAAAAAACTTCTAGGGAATGGAACACTTGTTTTGATGCATCGATCAAGACATTCAGTTTTGATCAATGTGAAAATGAGTCTCGTGTCTATAAGAAGTGGAATGAAGATAAAGTTACATTTTTTATTTTGTATGTAGATGATATTTTTCTCATAGAAAATAATGTGAGCATGTTGAATTCAGTAAAGGAATGCTTGTCCTCACGTTTTGATATGAAAGACTTGGGACAGGCAGCACATATCCTTGGGATCAAGCTTATGAGAGATCGCAAGCAAAGGATATTAGGCTTGTCCCAAGAACTTTATATTGATACTATTCTCACCAGGTTTAGCATGCAAGATTCCAAGAAAGGGTTTCTCCCCTTTAGACATGGAATCTCTCTGTCAAGAGATCCCCTTATGCTTCTGTTGTATGGAGTCTTATGTATGCAATGCTATATACTATACCTGATATCTGCTTTACTGTAAGCATGGTTAGTAGATTTCAGTCTAACCCTGGTCGAGAACACTGGACTGCTGTTAAGCATATAATCAAGTACTTGAAGAGGACTAGGGATTATATGTTGGTATATCAGTCAAGTGATCTTGCACCTATTGGCTATACTGATTCAAATTTCCAGTCAGATAGAGACTTTAGAAAATCTACCTCAAGATATGTTTTTACCTTAGGAGGTGGAGCCATAAGTTGGAGGAGCATCAAGCAATCATGTGTTGCTAATTCCACCATGGAGGCCGAATATGTGGTTGCATCTGAGGCAGCTAAAGAGGCTGTTTGGCTCAGGAACTTTCTGAAAGAGCTTAAAGTTGTTCCTTCGGTTCAAGCACCAATTGTACTTTATTGTGACAATAGTGGTGCAGTTGCAAACTCGAAGGAACCAAGAAGCCATAAAAGAAGTAAGCATATTGAGAGTAAATATCACTTAATTCGGGACATAACTCAAAGAAGTGATGCAAGAGTGTTGAAGATTGCGTCAGAGGACAAATTGGCAGACCCATTTACAAAGAGCTTGACACAGAAGATTTTTGACAAGCATCTAGAAGGAATGGGTGTTAGAGTAGTAGACGCATGGTTATGAGTCTAAGTGGGAGATTGTTGGGATATACTATTAACCATGCGGTTTAGACATAATATTATATTTCATTCTTTATGGAATAATTATTTGTTTAATTTATTCAATTCAATAAAGTACTATTTTAAATAGATCATTTGTTACATGTGTGTCCTTTTAGTTATGTAGTAGACAATTTAGTGTATGGAGTCTTAGCTCATGCACATAAGATTAAATTATTGGTTCTCATAATTAATAAACTATGTTTACAATCAAAGATATTGTTGGACAAAATATCTTGATGATTGTAGCACAAGGTTATTGTATAATTTGTCTTCATTATGGGAGTAGTTTTACTCCAACTTCTTGTACTAGTATACTCAGTGTATATTGAACGGACCAAGTAGAGAAAAGATATTTTTGTACTAAATATATAAAATATTTTCTCTAATTCATTAAATGAGCTTATACTCCTAATCTTGATATAATTATTATGATCAATGTAATTTGTTTATTGTTTTGATTTATCAAAAGGTACGACTCTATTTAGAATTAGTATATGCATAATAGATTGGACAATAACAAATAACATTTGTGAATAATAATTAGTCGATAGAATTCATGACTCGGTTTTGTGTTTGATGATGCCCCTTTATGTAAGCTTATAAATTTTCATGTGAAAATCCGGCCTGTGGATTTTGTATCCGTCACATGAAATGGTTTAAGCAAAATTATAAAGGATTTAATTAGTTAATTGAATTAAATTTTCAGTGATTTAATTTAATTAACTAATATTTGAAATCTTAACATGGGGAGTTAAAATAAGTGTTGATGAATTTTGAAATTCATATCGAGGAGTTCAATTGCTATTTTTTAGTGGAATAAATTACAATTAATTATAGTAAGAATTAATTCATGCTAATTTTGAATTAATACTATAACTAGTAGCCGCTTATTATTTTTGTGGTCCCTGCTATATCTAGTAAAAACCTAGACAGACTTGGGTAAAAAGTAGCTTGGGAGAAAAGTTATCCTTTTGAGTTAGAGTAGGATTCTACAGTAGAATCCTACACGTTTTTTAGCCCTATTATGGCTTAATTTTGGGTCTATTAAAGGAAGACTAGTTTCACCTAATTATTACCTTTTCAGTTGTATTGTTCTTGCCCACCCAATAGCAAAATCGTCCAAGGTTTTACTAGGCAAATAGCAGAAGACTGTAACCCTGAATTCTTGCTGCTTGGAAGGTTTGTGCAACCACTTCAAGAGGTTAGTGTTTCTAATCTCGTTTTTATTGCGTTGTCTAGTTTACATGTATTTGATGCCTGGATAGTATGCCTGCTTCCGATGCGCATGTTCTAACAATATTATACTGCATCAGTATACTTGCTGGAACTCCAGTATATTATGCTGGAGTTCTAGTGTACTTATGCTAGAACTCCATCATATTATGCTGGAGTTCCAGAATACTATCCTAGAACTCCAGTATAATATGCTGGAGTATTTTTCGGGTTTTGAACAGTGTTTTTGCTCAGATTTATCTTTACATAAAAGTGGCTAAATTTCGATTACTTTTAAAATTGAGCTAGTTTTGAACGATCAGTTATAAATCTAGCTATTTTTGAATTTCTCCCGTAAAATGCCTTGTCTCACTGCCCGGCCTTTTAAAATATTGCGCACGGCAAGAGTTTTGTAGAGCATTTCTGCGTTTGGTTTTGACAAAGTTGTAGAGAGCTTTTTGAATTTGTTTACTATAGTTTTTAGCAAACATCATTCTTCTAAAGTTGAATTATTATATTTTATTTTGTAACCATTTTAGATTACTTCGCCTTTAGTCATGTTCATTTCAATTATTACGAAGTGGTTTTACGTTTTTGTACCTCGATATTGAAAGGATCATTACAATTTGGAAAAGAGATTTACTAATTTTATTATCTCATCCTAAAATAACTACTTAACAATTTTATTAGCTAAAAAGTTATTACATTCATAACATCACCAATTCACCGCACAAGAATATAATGAGATTCCGTAATAAATTAAAAAAGGGTCAACCAATAAATAGAAAAAAGAATATATATCGAAATTAATTGTATCAACAATTTTATCCATATATGCAACAGGGCAAATACAAAGATGAATAAGGAGACCAATATTTCATATGTATTTAGAGTTTTGTACTTTTTATAATAACTAGTTTTTCGACACGTGCATTGCACGCGAACCACTTACTTAGAGCCTATTTAGATTAGCTGATAATTGTACATAGATAAGCTTTAGGTGCCAGAATCTTTTTTATGTGTTGAAATTCTCTTATAATAACTAGCTACTTGCTTGGATAGAAATATTAAAACAGGTAATGCACAATTGATGTATTTAGAAAAATAGTTACTTATAAGTTGTTCCTTTATTAAAACATTTGAAATACCCTTAATTCTTTTTACGAAAATTATATATTTAAAAGTATATTAAGAAAAAAAAAAGAATGATAAATATGGATCGGAGAGGAAGTTTTACTTGTTGAAAGGTAATTTGAGAATTTAAAATAAATAAAAGGATAACATAGTTTATTATGACTTTTGGCTGATATAAGGTTATAAAGACTTGGCTTACAAGTACTTTAGTTTTTTACCAAATGTGTAAATAAGTTAAAATGTGCTTATAAGACAGTTTGACCAGCTTATAATTAAGTGAAGATGAATTTATGATTTAAACTATATAGATTAATCTTTTAAGATTCTTCGTGTTAAGTCTATATATTAGATTTCTAAAATCGTGGCTTTAGATCTACTATTGCAATCTTAAAATAAAAAATATATTCACTTACTTAGAGTATGTAATCAAGCGCTTATTTTCAAGGGTTCAAAAAGTACTTTCGATCTGGAAGGAAAAGTCAAAAAAAAAAAAAAAAAAAAAAGGTAATACAAAATATGCTATCTCGTCAATCCATCATTATGATCCTCCCAGATATAAAGATAAATCTAATGATGCCATTAAAATTGTGAAAGGTTATCCCCCGTATTGATGTGCTCTAATCGACTAGATGCTTTCAAATAAATTGACTATTTAATCAAAATAAAATGGCCATGCATCTAATCATAAAGTCACCCAGAATATTTTTACAAAATTAAAATATTTGATGAGTAAATTCATTGGATTGTCAGCCACCTTGTGGGAACATCCTATCAAAGTTACTTTACTTCTTTTTTTATGACTACAAAATCACCCAACTATTACATTTTGGCTCAGAAAATAAAAACTATACATTTTGACATGTCGTGTCATATTAAAACTCAATTCACCCACCCACCTACCTCCACCCCTAAAGGTATATCGTTTGATTTACTGCATTAATTATAGAGATAACCTTGAATATAAATTACTCATATAGATTTACAAAAAGAAATCACTATATAAGTTTATTAGAAATTTGGGTTATGGATTAAATGAGTTGTATCAATAAAAATAAAATTTTGATATAACATGGCATGTCAAAATGTATAAGAATAGTACTGTATTTATTTGCGGAGTCGAAATGCAAAATTGTTGAATGATTTTGTTGTTCTAAAAGAAACAAAACTAACTTTGATAGGACGTTCTAATAAGTTGAGTGACCATATAAGGAATAAGATCTAAAAAATAATTTGTTCAAATTTCATACCAAAACCTCAACAATAAATACAAAATAAAATATCAACATTAAATTTAAGAATCGATTAGAATTTTACGTGTGGTGTTCCTTACTCCATACTATCATCTAAGACTAAATAAAAAGAAAGTAATTGTACAATGTAAGTCGCACCTTTAATTGAAAGATTCCCTCTTCAACTAATTAAGAAAAAATTATGAGATTTAAAGTTATAACAGATATATTGAGACAGAAAACTCATAAGTAGAAGCATAATAGTGTGTGTTTGTTGGAAATAATAAACTTACCATATCCAACTTTACTTTAGAGGAAAAATAAAAGTTTTTTTTAGGTCTTTTACAAAAGAAAGCATTATCAACTTTATAATATTATAGGTCCTTTTATAAAAGAAGAAAGCTTACTTGTGAAAATTACTTTCGACTTTGAATTGCAATGACTCATTGAGTGATTAAAGAGCAAACAATTTGTGTAGCACGTTAATTTTTTACATAGTACACACTAAAGAATTGTGCTCAAATTCAAAGTAATACTGAAATATTTTAAGTTCCAATATGCGTAATAATTTTATATATCAAACTATAAATGGTGATTGACATAAAATTAATTAAATAATAAACTTTACTTTAGAGGAATAAGCTAAAATAAAAGTTGTAGGAGTATAATTGTGACGACCCAAAGGGTTATCACCTGTTTCTTCATTCGTTCCGTGCTTCCGAGGCCTTGAAAACCTCACTTTTAGTTGCCTCGATTTATGTGCGCAGTCCAGGCGCGTAGCCGGAAAGCTTTTATGTTGAAATATGTGAATTCTGTGAAAATTTTGAAGAATTTTGATATTAGTATGATTAAAATTGACCTTGGTCAATGTTTTGGGTAAACGGACCCGGACCCGGACCCGGACCCGGACCCGGACCCGGACCCGTGATGGGCGGTCCCGGAGGGTCCATATAAAAATATGGGACTCGGGCATGTGCCCGGAGTCGAAATCCGAGATCTAAAACCCGAGTAAAAGAATTTTTCTGTTAAATTATTTTCTGAAATTATTAAGAAAAATTAAAATAAAAAATTGGTTAAAAGACTATGGTATCGGGCTCGTATTTTGGTTCCGATGTCCAGTACAAGTCTTAAATATGTATTAAGCCCTTTCTGCGAAGTTTGGTCGAAATCGGACGTCATTTGACGTGTTTCGGACCTAAATATCTAAAGTTTGAAGTTTATGAAGTTATAATGAAAAGTGATGATTTTGAGGTTTGATTCCTCGTTTATGATGCTATTTTGGCGATTTTATCGCACGGATAAGTTCGTAGGATGTTGTTGAGTTAGTGTGTGTGATTGGTTGGGAGCCCCGAGGGTGTTGGACTTTAAGTCATTTGGGCTTTAAAGTAAAAGAAGTGTGAATTAAAAATGGAGGAAAATAAAATGGAGGGAAAATAAAAATTTAAAGAAGTGAATTTTTGTCTTGCACTTTGTCCCTCATTGGTGAGGGACAACCACATTTATGTGCTTATATATAGAATCACTTCTTAAAGCTCTTAAAAGGAGTTGAAGAGAATGAACCCTCGCGCC
>MU717706.1:93664-106825 GCA_026770625.1 Nicotiana glauca
AAATGGAGGGAAATAAAATGGAGGGAAAATAAAAATTTGAAGAAGTGAATTTTTGTCTTGCACTTTGTCCCTCATTGGTGAGGGACAACCACATTTATGTGCTTATATATAGAATCACTTCTTAAAGCTCTTAAAAGGAGTTGAAGAGAATGAACCCTCGCGCCGTCGTCGTCGCTCGCTCGGCTCGGGTTCGGCTTTGGCTTTGGATTTGGATTTGGATTTGTATTTGGATTTGGATTTGGAAAATGATCGATCGATAAGATTATTTTTTGGACAAAATTTATTCTATTATTTAATAAGTAATTAAATGCCAAATCACTGCTGAAAATACGCGAGAACCTGAAGGTTCAGAAGGCCTCTCTGGCCGCGATTCAGCCGCGACTGCGGTGGAACCAAGACAGTCAGATTCAGAGAAGCTCGAAGGTTCAGAAGGCCTCTTTGGCCGCGGTTCTGCCGCGATCGCGGTAGAACCGCGGCAGGCGGCGTATTTTCTGAAAAGGCACCTATTCCAGACACCTCTTCTGATATTTGCCTATAAATTTGAGGCAAGGCTGCATCTTCAAGATACGAAAAATACTCCAGAACTTCTTTCTTTCTGAATATATTGCATCCTAGTTCGCAATATCTCTCTCTCAAATTCGTAAGTGTGATTTTGCTCCGTTCTTTGAGTTTGTTGGTATCCTGCAGTTTATATTGCCACTGTTGCGGGAAGGTTTATTCCGTTTTATCCTGGGAGGATTTAATCCATTACCTTGGCAACGTGTGAGGGGGTTAAAATTCCTTAAGAACATACAAGAAAATTGTAAACTCGGAAATTTCTGATTCTTCTACATTTCTTTATTCTTCTAACAGTTTTTCTATTTTTTATTTTAACACAGTGACACCTACAGAGGGCTCGGGTGTATTTTCGGAGGTGTTCGGGGTGATTTTGGACTTAAGAAGTTAGCAGATTTTCTGTAATTTTTGCACAGGGGTTTTCTTCATCGCATTCGCGTAGCTCTGTGCCTTCCCCCTTTGCGTTCGCGTCTTGACCCTTGCGAATGCGTAAGCCAAATTTAGCCCCCAGTATTTCCCTTCTTCGCGTTCGCGTTCTGGCCATCGCGATCGCGATGATTTATTGTGTCCTCTATCGCGTTCGCGTCCCTTAACACGCGTTCGCGTAGGCCAATCTTAGACCCCCAGCATTTTTCCTCTACGCGTTCGCGTGAGGACCCTTCGCGAACGCGGGCCCCTTCCCGTGAACGCGAAGGGCAGTTTCGCCCAGTGAATTTTTAAGTTCAAAACAGAACCATTACGGGATTATTCTCATTTTTCATAAACCTTGTCTTCTCCACAGCACATAGGCGATTTTTTAGAGCTATTCTTCACCAAAGCTTCTTGGGTAAGCATTATCTAACTCGTTTTCTTCTTTTTCTATCATCATTTATCAAACTCCTAGACCTAAATCATGAAATCAAAGTAGAAATTAAGGATTTTGGGTAGAGTTAGGGCTTTGAGAATTTTGGGTGATTCAACCTCAATTTGGGGTCGAATCTTAAAACAAATTACATATTTGAACTCGTGGGGTTATGGGTGATTGGGTTTTGGTCCGAGCCTCGTGTTTGGACCATGTGGGCCCGATGTCGCATTTTGGTAATTTTGAAAAAATGCTAGGAAATTCATATCTAGGCTATGGGATGTCGCCATTGAGTTTTTATTGATACTATTGAATTAATTATGCTTAGATATCATTGTTTCGGAATCGGATTGCAGAGAAAATGCGGTATTTGAGGATTGATTGCTATTCTTTGGACCGAGGTAACTGTTTGATCTAACTTTGGCTTGAGGGAATAGGATTAGAATATTAATTGCTAATTGCTAAATATTGAGTACGGTGTATAGGCATGGTGACGAGTATCTATACACCGCTGTCTAGCATGACCGTGAGTCCTTATTGTGCTTATTCTGGTTTTGTTGTGACTCTTCCTTGTTAAATTGGTGAACTCTATATAATGTGAAGAGTATGAGAAAGAAATTTATGACTAGTAAACTTTTTGGAGCGTTGACTCGAATGATAAGTAACTATTGAGTAAGAAATGAAAGAAAGAGAAAGAGATGTGATTATTCCCTTGCTGGGCTGTTTACGTACTTTGATTATCTCCCTCGCCGGGATGTGAAAGTTATTGTTATTGTTCCCTTGCCGGAATTTGACTGTTTACTTGTATTTTTTCTTGTTGGGATATCTATTACTTTTGTCTATTCCACTCGCCCCATTGTTTGTGACTGCTGTTTGGGTGATGTTGAGTGATAAAGCACGATGGGTGATGTCGTGCGCGATTGTTTTGATTATTAATGCACGAAGGGACATTCCGTGCCATGTTTTGATTATTAATGCACAAAGGGACATTCCGTGCCATGTTTTGATTGTTAATGCACGAAGGAACATTCCGTGCCATTTTTTATTATTAATGCACGAAGGTACATTCCGTGCCATGCCTTGATTATTAATGCACGAAGGAATATTCCGTGCCATGTTTGATTATTAATGCACAAAGGGACATTCCGTGCCATATTTTTGATTATTAATGCACGAAGGAACATTCTGTGTCATGTCTTGATTATTAATGCACGAAGGAACATTCCGTGCCATGTCTTGATTATTAATGCACGAAGGAACATTCCGTGCCATGTTTGATTATTAGTGCACGAAGGGACATTCCGTGCCATGTTTGCTTTATTACCCCCGTTGACTTTGTAGTTGTACCGTTTCATTCCTTATTTATTTACCTTGTATTCTAAACTACTACAGCCCCTACAGCATACTCCCCTCCCTCTTGACTTGTTAAGTTTCTATTTTTTCTTATATATATATATATATAAACTGCACAGGTTTTGTTTGGTAGTCCGGTCTAGCCTCATCACTACTTCGCCGGGGTTAGGCCAGACACTTACCAGCATATACGGTCGGTTGTGCTGATGCTACACTCTGTGCATCTTTTTGCACAGATCCAGGTGTTGGAGCAGTATTTGAGTAGTAGTAGCATTCTGGGAGCGAGCTTCCAGTCCAGGGACATTCGAGGTAGCCTAGCTGGCGTTCGCAGGCCGAAGTCCCTTTCCATATCTTCAGTTTGTTTTCATTGTACCGAGACAGACATTATGTATTTTCTATTCAGACTTGTTTGTATCACTCTTTAGTGGTTCGTGAAGTAGCGACTCCAGTCTTGGGTAGTGAAATGTTAAACTTTCGCATTTTGGGTTTTCAGTTATTTATGTTTTAACAGACTTCCGCTTTATTTAAAGATTCGTTATCTTATTATTGTTGTGTTGTTATCCGAATATGTTTAAATGCTTGGATTGCCTAACCCTGACAGTAGGCGCCATCACGACTTCCGATGGTGGAAAATTCGGGTCGTGACAATAATAGTGTGTGTCTTTATGTTTTAAAACTAATATATGAGAGGAAAAATAATAAACTTTAGAGGATAATTTATCCTCCCGCAGAAGAAAAAATTTATTACATCGACGTCAAAAATTTTTGTGGACAAAACATTTCATTCTAGGTTTGAAAGTTAAAAGAGAAGGATATGTAACATAGGTGAGGAAAAAAAAAAAAATCAAAAAAGGTTTTTTTTTTTGTTTCCCACCCGGTGTCCGATACTCCTATTGGAGCCCGACTATATCCGGATTCGTGCCGCGTAGCCCCATTTGGGGGAAGCGCTCCCTACCAAGGATTTTTCCATATCAAAAAAGGTTGAACAAAATATTACAAAAACAAATTATTATTGATCAAGAGTACTCATGTTTTATCAATGATACAACGGCAAAAAAATTTTGAAAGGAAAATCTATAAAGTCTCATATTGAAATATCTATATGTAAACAAAAATAATTACCTATAATATTCGAAACGGCAACCATCTGGAAGGTAGATTGATGATATTACGTAACCAAATTTTTTTCAATTACTTTGGTTGCTTGTAAGTTTATGTCACTGAATCATTGCTCACGTTTTAATTTTACAAGGATATACAAGTTAGTCTTGCATTATTGAAGAGTTATCATCTGGCAGACATGATAATTAATTTTCATATATTCGATGTTGAAGAAATTGAAGATGAAAGAATAGTGAAAGAAATTATCTTGACATGAGGAATAATAATAGATGAATCATAATTTTATGGTTGTGCTTTAAAAAGGATCTAAATTTGTAAGTAGTGAGGAAAAGTTAAAATCCTGTGAAGAGCCTCCATGCGTGCTTCTTTTGAATGTGAAGCGTTGTGATTGTTCGGTCGAGGCCTTAGGTTATTAATTGGGACTCTTAGGGTATTCAGGTAACAAAAAAGATATTTTAACATTGCATTTAAAAGGGGTTATGCATCTAATAGTTGTGGCTTGTGACCCTGCGTAGGTTATTTGCCGTTAGTTATTTTTAAATTTTTATTAATAGGGTATTTAAGCTAATTAGAAGGGTGTCTTAGTAATTCAATTTTTGTCTTAAAGACTTCACACTTTTAATATAAATACAGATATAAATAGATAGATGGATTCTTATAGTCATGAATAAAAATAGTATAATGTTTGGTTATTAATATTAAACAAAGATCTAATATGATATGAAAACAAAGATCATTTCAATCCTTTTTAGAGGTTAAAATAACGTAGCATTTGACTTGTGACTTCGAAACTAAAAGTTTTTTCTCCTTTATTCTTGAATATTTAATTTGTTTACTTCGATATGCTAGAAATTACTATCTCCTCGATGCAGTTATAGTCATGAATAAAAATCATTTTTTCCTCAATAACTTGGCCAAACAATTTATCTTTCAAAAATAAACACTTCTAATTTTCAGAAGCTTGCCCAATATGATGTACTGTGTTATATGACCTCATAGTACTTTTCCCAAGTAAAGATGGTAACGAAAAAAAAACAAAACTAAAAGACTCATCTGACATGTTTCTTCAAAATAAAATGCTAACTAGATAAGGAAATAGTACGTAATCCTATTAGCAAAATACGCAATAAATTATTGTCTATTAAGCTCTTGCAAAAATGCAGAAAAAGACTGCGTACAATAGACCCTTGTGATCCGGCCCTTCCCCAGATCCCGCGCATAGCGGGAGCTAAGTGCACCTGGCTGCCCTTTTTTTAAGAGCTTACCGGGAAATCTAAAATGGAAAAAACTTTGGTAAATGAAAAATAGCAGAATGCATATTTACTTTGTCTGGATCTTTTGAGTTTTTGCAATCTATTTCTCTAAGTCGAATGTTCAAAACTTTTACTGTAGTATTTTTGGTGAGCAGATCAACAAAAACCAGAGTTTGTTCATACTTAAGTTGTACAGAGCATTGTTCAGCAGAAAGTTTGCTTCAGTGAAGCTGATGCCCCTTCAAAGTCAAGTTGAACTTGACGTATTTCGTCAGAAATGGCAGTCTCTTTAGATCTCAATAGAATGATCTCTTGATCCTTCTTCTCTTTCATGTTCTTGGCAAACATAAGTTCTTTCTCCAGCTCATTTAGCTTCGTAGCAATCTTGCTGATCTCTTTTTCGGCTTCTGCTCTCTCAAGAATGCAGTCTCTAATTCTGCCCTTTATTTCATCCAACTTGTTTTCGAATTGAATTTGCCTCTCGCTGTTCAATAGTAGATCGTCCAATGGACATTTAATCTGCATAACATCAAATCCACACTCCTCCAAGTCCTCGAGAGATTTCAGTATGTCATTGATGACCATTGAATTTTTAAGATCAGCAATGGTTAATTTTGATATCTTATCACCAAGGAAGGCATACTTTAGCATCTTTTGTAAAGCTAGCTCTTCTCGTTTCTCCTCCTCATGTTCTGCTAAAGGTGAGAAATGTGGATTTTGTGGAATTTTTGTAAATATTTCCATAGATTCAAGTGATCTCCAAACAGTGGAATTTTTCTGAAATGGCAGTGCCGGACTCGGCTCGGTGATGGAACTAAGAGCAGCATCTGGCCATTCATTAGATTGTGGAGGACTGGTTCCAGTACATGGCTGGACTGCTGTAGGAGAAGCTCCTGCAAATGCGGACTGATTAACCATGCAACTAACAGGGTAAAAGAATAAAGTGATTTTGATGTAAAACAATAACAGGAAACTGCAAGATATCAGAAATGAAAGGCACAAGCACCTGAGTTGGACCATTTTTAGTAGGAACTATGCAAATTATTCTAGCTCTAACCAAACAGTTCACTCTCCTATGGGGGGAGGGGGGAGGAGGAGCTCGATTGATTGTTGCTTGTGAATATGAACATTGGAGTTGTCAATTCTAAAGCTCAGGAGGCTGGTTCAATTACAAATTTGGTTGGTAGTGGTTATCTTCCATCTAATACTAAAAATTAGGAAACCCAATTATAGTTTCTTAAGGAATATACTAAAAATGATAGTAGAAAATGTTGTTAACTAATCAGGAGGAATAAAAAAAAAAATTCATATTCTTTTTCATTCTTCATTTCTGAATACTATGAAGGTCGAGCTTCTATCAAACTATAAAGTTCAATTAAGCTCAAATTCATAAAACCTATCAATAACTTACTCAAATCTTGCACAAACGCCTTGATATTCGGCTTGACTATGCTCAGTTGCAGCCCTTGTTGCAAGTTGGAATTAGAAATTGAGGACAGCAAATTTTAGATACCTCACTTTCTCTTATTTTAACAGTGTCAAACAACGTAGGAAGCTTGGAGTTCTTTATACTTCCAGAAGAAAAGAGGTCTAATTAAACTTTCTAATTCAACAAGCAGGAAAATTTAACATTAGAACACTATTTTTTTGAGAACCATAAACTTTGAAAAAGAAAACAGATAACCTGCAGCTCTTGTTGTTAGTTGGAGTTAGAAATTGAGGATGCCCAATTTTAGAAACTCCTCTAATATTTAAATAGTACTATCAAGTAATGCAGGAAAGCTGGAGGTCACACTAAAACTCTTGCTACAAGGGAAGTCTAATTAAACTTTCTAAAGATTAATTTAACATTAGACACAACTACTTTGAGAACCATAAATTTTGAAACAAGATGCTTAACACGTAGGAATTACTAAACAGTGTTAAGATGAGCACTTGCAAACATGAACCCTGAAGAAAGTAGAAATATTGTGTTAATTTGAATTGAGAAGGCACGTTTTACCTGCAGAAATACTTATCTCATCAGTTGAAGTCAGCTGAATTTGATTTATTGCATTTTGTCCGTTAACCGTGTCATGGAGAGTGCTCCCAGGTACTTGTGTCTCCACACCTGTCATCGAGTATAACATTTTACAATGACGCAATGGACCCCCAAAAAAAAAAAAGTACCAAATCAGTTACCTTGTAGCACTCTCATTGATCCATGGTCAGACAGATTCTTAGGACTTTCTTTGCTGCTCTCCTGAATAAGAAAGAACAGAAGACAACAACATAATAAATCAGAAA
The DNA here is from genome assembly GCA_026770625.1 of Nicotiana glauca. Lineage (NCBI taxonomy): Eukaryota > Viridiplantae > Streptophyta > Magnoliopsida > Solanales > Solanaceae > Nicotiana > Nicotiana glauca. Next base: position 101,075 of record MU717706.1, read on the forward strand.
TGAACAAAAAAGTGAATCTATGGAGAAAAGAAACGGAACACAAGTGTATGGAATACATATTTCTATCAGTTACACGTCATCAAAATCTTTATTTTGGCCCATACTGTAGGTAAAATCTAAGCATCGCCGTGCATTATTCTGGTACTATGTATCATATCCAAATGCTGATGATAGATTCCAAGTAATTACAGACTGGATGCAAATGAATGAGCACCATAGTAATATGTTACCTCAACCGTCTGAACTTTTGGATCACTTATCTCCCCATCCTTATCTCCAGTGCGCTTGAGAGAATGGACACCGGGATTTTTAGCCGCTAGGATTCCCACATCCACAGTTCCAATATCTTCTTCGTTCCGCTCTCTGTCGACAACGTTTTCAACATCTCCTTGTTTACTGCAGTCTGCATCCACATTTTAGTGGAGTTCTTCACTAGTAATGATGAGTCCCAACTAGGAAGAGGAAAATTTAGAGTCACTTACCAATATCGGTAGAATGTGCAATCCCAGCTGGCGAACAATCTACATTTTCTTCCATCGCATGACTTGATTGATTATTTACTGAACCAACTTTTCTTGCTCTCCTAGTCTGCAAAATTAACTCAAATTACCAAAACACTCGAGCTCTAGAGAACTCTTTCTCCTTTTCTCCAATTATGATACATTTGGTATGTAAATCAACAGCTGTCGTCTTAACACAGCTGAAAACAATCATATGTTAACCCTGCTGAATAGGTTTATCTTGAGAATCAGATAATCTGAATATTCTAAGTTGATGATCATAGTGGGATTATACAGGGTATGTTGTTGTTGTTGTTGATGATGATCATACAAGACATATTAGAAACCAGTTAGGTTAATTTTAACATAGATCAAATCTTTAAAGCTTACTATCAAAGTACATTGAAGAAGCAAAATTAGTTCAAGTCACAAGATATCCGGACAAGAGGAAGTGAAATTAATTAGATTTCGGCTGGTCTAACGGTAGTAAAAGTGTCATTCTTTTTCACAGTTGACAAACTGAAACAAAAGATTGACAATAATCCATTTTTTTGAATATTTCCCACATGTTACCAATAATTTCCTGCTTGTCCAAAGAATCGGGAAAAATCACACTCTACCAGCTATTGTGGAACAGTCCTAGAAAGTAAAGGAGCATAGCATATAGCATGCAAATCAATTATGATTATAAGTTCTTCTATCCTTGTCAACTAAGAGAGGATCACTCAATCATCTCTTGCACTCAAATTGTACCTTAAATAAATGATAAAAGACCTATAGAAATCCAAAAAGGATAGAGAAAAAAAAAGGCAAATGAGTTATCATGCAAAATATGAGAAGAATGACACATGAGCTAAGAAGAAAATGGTAGAAGTCCCTTACGAATACCTTCCAAGAGACCAAAGGCCCGGGAAAATGTTGGTTCTCCAATGCTTCCACAACATTTTTTTTAGTTTTTATCTTCTTCAAAGGCTGTACTACATCACTTCCGGATTCAGAAATCTCCAGATTCTTTTTAGCACCTGATATCCCCTTGTTGGTCTGATCCTTTGCAGCAGTTGCACTTCCATCTTGGAGAGCCGTCTGATATCATCGGCATAAAAGCAAGTAATTTTGTTACTTAATGATGTAATATCCTGAAAGAATAAACTATAGTCACTAGCTGTGAATAATTAAATGTAGCATCACAACTCCAAGCCCTCGAATCAACGATAAAGCACCAGAAGTATAGTGAAATCCAGTGAGAGATATCTTTAAGACCTTGTGCAAGGAAAACATTTCCCAATGAGAACAAGGTGAGATGTATGAAGCGAGAACTCAGAAAAAAGACATTGAGCACAAATTTGATAGCCATATCATGGTATATCCAACAGGCAACTGCGCCCAAGGTTTGGACGTAACATCATTATTATTAAGACGATAAATAACCAAGGAACTTAAAAGCAGGTTACGTATCATGTGACCAACTTAGACCGTATCATAGAAGTCACGAGAACTTCACAAATCACATGCTCCACCATTTTACTAGCAAATGCTATTCTTCTAGTGAACAAAGTGACCTGCTCCACTTGAAGGTGACCAAGCAGGTGCCTGTAAACTTCCACTTGATTCATAATTGAATTAGTAGCAATTCTTGTATCCTGGTTAACATATTTATACTTGCACCAACATGCTCAGAAAAGCCGTTCAATTATAGCAGTTGTTGATCATACTTTAGCAACATAGAAGCTATTTATTCATAAAATAGTACTGCCACATTATTTCCTCTGACGTTGTTGATGTTCCAAGAAGATTTGCGCTTCATTTACCTTAAGTAATCCATTGCAGTAACAACCATACTGTATAAGACTCACTGAGAATCACGCTATCTTTCTCCAAGTAGTTCAAAGCAGTAAAAGTTTGCAAATATAGCAAGACATGAAGAAGCACTACTTCTTCTGGTGTACTTGCATCATTTATTCCAATTTTAGAGCAGTAAAATTTTGCAACTATACTACAAAAAAAAAGAAGGTATCTTTGCATAATTAATGTGACAAGCGACCAAAGTCAATAAGTTTGACTAATCAAACTGATAAAATATTCTTAATAAACTCGGATTCCCCTATATTTCTTGGATGCATAAGTGTCATTAATTAAATTGTTTCTAAATACAGATAAAGTAGCATACTAAAAAGGAAAGTACATCGCATAAACCGGGTGTAAAGGGAGTACATTTTGGTGTGATGTGACGAACTGTTTCCAAATTCCATCAACCCAATCAAGATGGAACCTCAAGTCACGCTGAGAAAACTCAAGCTCCTCATCCGGATCCTTGAATGCGACCTGGAACTTGCAACCTATACTACCAGCACCAGTACCAACAACACGAACAACAACTCCAGTCCACCACCCTGCAAGATGAAATGCATCAACAACATCGGTCACGCGAAAACACAGACGCTCATCCTCCATCCAAGTTGGGGGGGCAGGCCGTAAAATGGATCGTTTTCTAATGTACTCACGTAAACGTGTAGATCCATCTTTATCATCCAGCAAATGCTTATACTCAACCCAATAACCCCATATTTTTCTTTTGCATTTATTAGACGAATCACTGTTGTTCGAAGCCGGAGTTGTGGACTTTGGTGGTGCGATTATAGTGGCTTCATACCAAGCTCCACTGTACCCTTTTTCTTCTGTGCTGACTTCGACTTCAGAACCAATGCTGAAGAAGGGTTCAACAAATGAATTATTAGTAGGTGACGATACATCGTTTTCTAGTTTTACTACTTTTTCCTCAATTGTCGGCATAGTTGCAGTGATGAAATGCGATAACAAAGGCTAGGGTTTTGTGAATTGTGAGGAGAATTGGAGTTTTTAGGTATTGGCGTGGAATTGAGCTGCTATTAACGCTAGCTCTAGGTATTTGATTCAAAATTCTTTAGCGGAAATTCAAGGGAAGGAGAGAACATTGGCGGGAAGTATCTGGAGAGCTTTTAACCCGACCCTCAGCAAGTACCCTCCATTTTATCCTTTCCTCAATTTTTACGAAGAACATGAGAGTGTTTGGCCAAGCTTGTAAGCCGGTAAGCCGGGGGCTTATAAGCAATTTTTAGCTTATCTATCTATTTGGTAAAATTAAAAATAATTATAAGTTAAGTATTTATAGGCCAAAAATAAGCCAAAAGTCATAAGTTGGTCTTCCCCAACTTATCAAATTCCAGCTTATAAGTACTTTATATTTGACCAAAATATTTACTATTATATTCCTAAAATACTTCTTTTTAAAACAAAACTCTTCGTATACCCATTTCTTCAACTGCTTATTATTAATTTTCAGTACTTTTATCCAAACACGTAATTGCTTATTTTTTAAATCAGCTTCAGCACTTAAAAGTATTTTTTAACATCTAATGCTTATCAATTATTCTAAATCAGCTAAGCCAAACGGGCTCTATATTTTGTTTAATTTCACTGATGTCCCTTTTTAGGATTTGTGTTTAATTTTTATCTCCATTTTAAATGTTGCAAAAAAGAGAGAGGAGAAAATTTGGATGAAAAATACATGGTCGTACAATACTTCCTCTGTTTCAATTTGTTTAAATTTATTCAATTGAGGATGGATTTTAAAAAATTAAAAACTTTTAAAATATGTGATCTACAATAGTTATAAATTATTTCATTAAGAATAAAAAAATTATTTTTAAATTTAGAAATGATACACCATTTTTTAAAGTGATTAAAAATAAATATGTTTATTTCTTTTGAAACGGAGTGAGTAACAAAAAAGAGGATAAGTTCGTTAAATTTGGATGAAAAATACATGGTCGAGATGCGCTTAATTTGTTTCGTCGGTAAATGTTATTAATATGACACAACCGGGAACATTTAACATATGTAAAATGAATATAATACCAAAGTCTTGTAATTCCATTAAAACTAAACAATTGAATAACATATACAATTTTTATCTATTTATTAATACTTTGAACAAATTTCACAAATAATCAGAATGGAAAATAGTATAAAGTTTTTTTTAGGCGAAATACATAAAAGGTCCCTTTATGTTGTCCACAACGGTCATTTGAACACCTCAACTACCCAAATATCCAACTAGACACTTTACCGAATATATATGTGTGTCATTTGGACACCTTCGCTCAACAGATCACATGCGTGAAATGCAATCGCTGGTTACGTGGTAAATGAACCAATAAGATAATAACACGTGTAATGCTAAATTAAAATGATAAACAATAATTTAAAAAGAAATTCAATAAACTAAAAAAACAAAAGAAAAACCCAAACCCAACTTCTGCCCAAACAAACCCAATTGCAATTCCCAATTCCCCATTCACTTTTTCCGGTCAGACCCCTTCCACTTCCAACCTTCTTCTCGGACACACCCACGGTAGTTGTTCCATCATTTCTTGGAACAGCCATAGCAGAAAGTGGCTGCTTCATTTCACAAGAAAGCTTCAAAACTTCACTAAGATCAACAGGTTGAGTCTCATTTCCAACCCACTTAAAATTCTTCACCAACCCTAAATGAACCAACAGGTTGATGTAGTCGTAAAGTTTCTTTTATGACTGCTTGAAGGTAGGGCAATTTGGCAATATGTGCATCTGTTACATTTTCATTCCCTACTATAGTTTGTAGCTCATTGTGAAGTTTTTCTTGGATTTCTTGGTTCAAAACCAATTCTGCCATTACCCATTCGGTTAGTAGTGCAGTTGTATCGGTACCTCGAAAGATCATTTCCTGCAAGAGAAGGCAAAAACTAAATGTTGAACAATTTATGGAGTAAAAGACAGTACGAATTATGAATGAATTTTATATGTTGAACAACTTTAATTATGCTGGGACTTCCTTTTAATGGTGAAGTGTGGTGTTGAGATTAGTGGGTTAAGGTGGAGAAGATAGTGGAAGAAAATTTTGGAGAAGAAGGGGATAAGTGGGCTCCACCGGTTAAATTAAAAAAAAAAGAAATAAACATAATTTTTAAAGGCTTCACTTGCTACAAGGCGAGTGTAGTACACACATTGTGCGATGTCACTTTGAAGGGTTTAAGAGACACATTAAAATATAGCTTGAGGTGTCTACTTGATAAATAGGTCGAGTGAGGTGTTCAAATGACAGTTGTGGACAACTTGGAGGGGCCGTTTATATATTTCGCCTTTTTTAATCTAGTAAAACTTGTGAGTAACTGAACCCCCACCCAATCTCCCATCCATTAATGAATTTCATCATATGGAATATTGGCGGGGGGGG
>MU717706.1:117227-177747 GCA_026770625.1 Nicotiana glauca
ATTTTTTTAATTTAAAAATTAAACCCGCCCCGCAACCGCAAAATCTCTAACCCGCACCGCTCCGCCAACGTTCAAACCCGCCTCACCCCGTCCTGCACCCGCACCGCCCCATTGCTATCCCTACCTTTAAAGCTCCCGGCCCTGATGGCCTGCACCCTTTCTTCTACCATAAATACTGGGACATTGTGGGGAAGGATGTGATTTAATTCTGCAAAAATTGCTTATCAACAGCAACAATGCACCCACTGATGAAGACAATCTTGTTCTTAATTTCAAAATGTCCCCAAGCATCCATGATTAAAAACTACAGGCCCATAGGTTTATGTAATACAATTTACAAAACAGTGAACAAAATCCTAGTAAACAAATTTAAACTTTACCTGTCCCACATCATTAGCCCTAGTCAGGCTAGCTTCCTTTCCAACAAGAGAGTGTCAAACAATGTTATCATAGTCCAATAATACATCACCCATTCTGGAAAAATGAAAGGCAAATCACTTAACATGATCCTCAAGATAGACTTGAAAGAGGCATTTGACATATTAGAATGGTCCTTCATTAAAGAGACCCTCCAAGTATTCACTTCCCCAATACAACCATCAAATCTCATTGTGTCATATGTTAACTCATCCTCCATCTCTATCCTTGTAAATGGAGAACAAAAAAAATCATTTAAGCCCACCAGAGGCATCAGGCAAGGTGACCTTTTGTCACTCTACCTCTTTATTATGTATACGGAAAGACTCCCCAGGGCTATTGAGAAGAATGTCCAACAAAAAGAACGGTCCCCCATTAGAATTAGCAGAACTAGCCCTAAGATATCCCATATTTTCTTTGTTGATGATCTAACCGTGTTTTCTACAGCTAACCCGAGTAATGCAACACAATCCTCAGCACACTCAATTCCTTCAATCATACTTCAGGGAAGAAGATCAACCTTAGCAAGTCCAAAGTCTTTTTCAGTGCCAACTGTCCACCCCACCAAATGGAAACTATCTCCAACACCCTTGCCATCCAGGCATCAGCCCACTTTGGCAAATACATTGGATTACTTATTTTCCATAAAAGGCCCACCCACAATGATTTTCAATTCACCATAGACAATATGCACACAAAGTTGGTTAGGTGGAGAACAAGCATACTTAATATGACTGGAAGGACTACCCTAGGAAAAGCCTATCTTAACACTATCCCTAACTGTATCATGCAATACATCAAACTCCCCTCCAAAACATGCAAAGAGATTGACGAAATTCAAAGAAATTTCATTCGGGGTACCACCACTATCAAAAGAAAGATGCACCTTGTTTCCTGGGATACAATCACAAAGTCTAAGGCACAGGGTGGCCTTGGAATCCAAAAGGCTGACCTGAAAAATAAAGCCATCCACTCAGGATTGTTATTGAAACTCTACTAGAACACATCCTCCCTCTAGGAAAAAACTATTATAGCCAAGCACTGCAACTGGAGGCACCCATAAAAAAAATAAAAAACATGCACCTGGCAAGGCATACTAAAAGGGTGAGAAACATACATACAAGCCAAAAGATGGGTTGTCCACTCAGGGAACAAAGTCAACTTCATTATTGACCATTGGATCCCAAACCTCCCCTCAATCAGATCCATAATTGAAGGCCCACTTACACAAGATGACCTGGCCATAACAGTGGCATCAGTTCACAATAATGGGAATTAAGACTTTTCTTCTATCTCCCTAAGCATCCCCAATCATCCAAAACACAATCCCAAATACATTCATACCATCCTATCATATAAAGGAGGACATAATAATACGGGGAATCACCACCAATGGCATTTTCACCTCAAAGTCAGCATACTCTCTACTGGATAATCTTGCCCAACAAAAATATGCAAACACAAGTAACAACTACTTGTGGATATTAAAATTAAAATTTCCAAATAAGATCAACTCCTTCTTTTGGCTTCTCTTTCATGATAGGCTCCACACTAGAGCCTTCCTCCATCATATTGGGTTTTGTATACTAAACGCTGCTTTGATTGACCCAACACAATACTATTCTAGACAAACCTTGTCTTAGAAAGTACCAACCCACTTCCAAGCCATGTCACCTCCTTCACTAACATGGACTGGCCAACCAAATGGGTCTTCCTAAAAAAGAAAACCTTCAACAACATCATCAACTGGGAAGTGATAACTAGAAATTCTAGCCTATTTTATGCTCCTTTTGATTAGATTTTAAATTAAAAATGTGCACAAGTATTCCCAAAAACTAACTTATTGTGCTTGTTTGCAACATTTGGTCAAAAAGAGACAAAAGTCATAACCAACTCATAAAGGAGTGAAACCTACACAAGTTCAAAGCTGAGTCAAAAACGCTAACATCAAAGAAATAGCGCGGCCACAGAACCTAAACCGTTGAGGCGACCCTATTCACACTCTCAGCGAATTGAGGTTCAGAGAGACTCTTGGGCTCAACAGTCACCGCTGCCCGTTATGAAATTGCACGGTACTAGAATCATCTGACACGGTCGCAGTCCAAATCTCGCCTTAAGCGGAATTAAGAATCAGAGGACTGTAGATTGGAGCTCAAATTAAAAGGCATAGTCCGCAAACAAATTTCGCGGCCACTGTTGAAAATAGCACCGAGGCGTTGCTTTTCCGCTCCCAGCAAAATTAAGTTCAGCCTAAGATCAGAAGAGAAGAATCGTGGTCTGCATTTGCTTTTGCACGGCTGCGAAAGTCCAAGCGCTGAGGAAACCAGTTCCTCGCTGTCAATGAAATATCCGTATGGACAATTTTGTTCGAAAAATCTAGCCGTGTATAAATAGTTCTTTTTCAGATTTTTAGGGTATCTATTATTTTTTGGAGCACATGAACAGGAGCTTTTTGCTCTTTTGAGTAATTTTAAAGCTTTGTTAACCATTAATCTTACATTCTACTCTTGTAATTACTTCTTATGGGTTATATTTCACTCAATCTTTGATTTCCTCCTTGATTATGAGTAGCTAAACCTATTAGCTAGGGTTGTAACCCAACCCTAGTGTGGGTGTTTAATGGGTCTTCAATTTTAGGGCTTAAATATTTATGGGTTGATGATATTTAGCTTGATTCATGCTTTAATTGTTAAATGGTGGTTGAAAACACTCATTTGTGCCCTTTGACTTAGGCTCTTCTTGAGAAAGAGAGACTAAGTCTAGGAAATTTAGGCTAACAAGGAATTTGGATGTATTCAAGAGATTGATAGCTCCAATTAAGGGGTTAAACCTAGATATAGTAATACCCGACTTGAGCCAATCTTGCTTGCATTATTTGAACACCCAATTGGGCTTGAAAAAGCCAATTAGGGCAAAATCACTCAAACTACCGAGAGGTATAGAGTGAGTAATTATGTGCAATAGTTATATCATGATTCCAATTATAACAAGTTTGCCCTAAGTTTTAGAGCCCAATAGATACTCACCTAGGTGTAAGTCACTTCCCTAGTGCCTTTTTACCAATTGAGAAAACCCTTACAAAAATATAGTACTTAGATTATTTCAAGTATTCATTAGTAGTAAAGTAGAATAGTAACAAACCAAACATGCTTAGAAGTGCAATTAAGAACAACGCACATAGCTATATTAAATAGAAACCCAACTCCAACCCAATATTAGCTCTCTGTGGAAATCGATCCTGACCCCCAGGGTAAAAGCTACATCGGCCACTATTTCCATTTTATAGTGGTATAGGGTTGGAGCATATCCCTTTTGGGTGCCATTGTCGGGGAGCTAAACAGTTTTGGTTATCTATCTAACTAGTTTCGTGTCTTGTTTTTCTTTCATTATGTTTTACTAACTTGTGTCATTTAATCAATTCAAGTACAACATGGCACACAATGATCCAATTGGCAATGTTATTCCAGGGGAGGAGGTAGATAATAATGCTGAAGATGAGGTGCCACTAGTACCTCAAGGTCAAAGAAGAGACCGCGATGCCAATGACAACATTCCAGACCCTCCCCCGCCTCCTCTACGAGTTGTTTCTCAGGTGCTTCCAAATGAGGGTTACACAAGCTCAATTGTCCCACCCCTGATCCAGGAGGGCAATTTCCAAATTACAAATGTGATGTTGACTTTATTGGAGCAATGGGGGTACTTCACTGGTGCTCCCCTTCAGAATGCATATAAACATCTAAAGGGCTTTGTGGATACCTGTTGTGTTACAACCCATATTCACATATGTTAGCTTGTGCCATAAGGTAGTAGATGTAAATCCATGAATTTATTATCTTTAAGATGATAATAAGTTAATCCTATTGGTCCTGAATGATACAAAGGTGTATAAGGGTGGTTAACAAGTATTAGAAGTTAAACGAATCAAAGATGTTGTCAGCCATATTTTTGGTTAAACCTATAGGTGATTGATAAACTCAAGAGGTAGCGTTTTAAGGTATTTTAATCATATAATATCCGTATCACAAGTCTTGAAGTCAAACAAGTTATGAGACAAAAATCGACAAAAGTTGTCGCAACTTAGATTTATAATTTTGCTTAAACATTAGGTCAAATGTTACTAAGCTTTTCTCCCAATTTACTTAGAACTATGGGGTGATCTACCCACCAAATTGAAGATCTATGAGTCTAGTTTCCAACACATTAAACTGTTCATTGATATAATCTTGGAGTAGAGAGATATTCATATTTTTGCGAGACTGCGCCAAGCACCTCTCTATGGGGCCCACTTAGGCGGTTTAAGACATTTGGATATATATATGACGCCTCCAACCCGTTTTAAGTCATGTTTTTTCACTATATTCAGACCTTAGAACCCTAGGAACATCCTCTAAATGTTCTCTCAAGATTCAAGACCCAAACAAAGGGCAAACAACACAAATCAAGTATCGGGAATCCCGCGGCGCTAGTAAATTTCTTGGTCTTCTTGTTGCTGCTCATTTTTTTGTTGTTCCAGCTAATGTGGGAGGTTGTTTGAAGGGGTTTATGTTCTGTAAATACTCCCTCAAGTTCTTAATATCAACCCTAGGTGATTTCAATCCTTCTAAAGTGATTCTAGTACCGAAAAACCCTAATTGATTGCTAGTTTCACTTCCTTGTAGTTGTGGCAGCATTGGAGGGACATTTCGTGGACAATTAAGGTCAAATAGGAGTTTTTTTTATTTCTAAAGTTAAGGGACCTCTTACTCTACATGTATTTATGATTATCTAAGTTGCGGCTTAGTCATTGAAGCTAGAACTTGTGAAATATATATTGAAAGGCTTGGTAGTAATGTTATCAGTTGGTGGACTATTTTGGGAGGTTAAATATGATTAACATTGGTGTTGTTTGGGATGTTTGGTGATTTTTTTCACTTGTGGGAAGTCATATAAATAGGGGAGGTGTTGTCCGTTGCATTGTAAAATAGGTTGTGGTTGGTACACAATAGTTACGATGCTTAAACTTTAACGATAGTGTTATTTCTCCTATTGTAGGCTAAGGAGTCCTGACATTTGCATATCTTGAGGTTGGGAAGTATATACAAGGTATGTGAGGCTATCCCTTTTCTTCTTTTGCATGACTCCAATCGTACATAATGTAATGAACGAGCTTCCAAAGATACTCTGTTCTTAGAAGCTAGCAGTACTTACATTGTTTCGCCTCTTATGGAACGATTGATGTTGTTGTTGCTTCTCTTTTCTTATGTTATCAATGTTGTTGGTACTTCCTGATTCTTATATGGTTCATGGTGAAGAGTTATTCCTAATAACGTGTACAGATTACATCACTCTAAAAGGTTTAGAACATGATTCCATGAGTCGGGCTTGTATTATATATATGTATATATTTTACTCTACCGAGCCACGCTATAGTCGGCCGGGTATGGCACCTATTGTTCAACCACTGATCAGTTGGGTTTTACCGAGCTCCCCTTGGCCGGGTACGATGCTACCTAGCCTTGTGATAGCCAGGTACATTTTTACCGAGCCTATTACGACTGGGTATGATATGATGATGATGATGCCCACAGAGGCGTATGTTTTAAAGGTTTATGTATATATACATATGTATCATGCATTTAATGTGAGTAGCCCTTAGAGGTACCCCAAATGTTATAGGTTGTATATTTTTTATCCCTGCTTATATTACTGTTTATACTTATGGTTCCCTGCCTTACATACTCAGTACTTTATTCGTACTGACGACATTTTATTTGTGGATGCTGCATGTCGTACTGCAGGTCTTGATAGATAGGCAGGCGCAGCTCCCCTACCACAGTAGGCTATCCAGTTTAGCGGTGATTGGCGAGATCCCTTCTTCGAACTTGCCGCGGTCTTGGTATACATTTTTGTTATAGATATTATGGGTTTGTCGGGGCCCTGTTCCGGCAATGTTGCAGCACTTATATTCCTTTAGAGGCTTATAAAAAGGTGTCGACTCATGTATAGTTTGGTATGCCTTGTCGGCTAGTTTTTGTTGTGTATTCTTTCATGGTGGCATGGTAGCTTGTACCTTATATATATATTTCTTGATTTTTTGGTCATCCCATGTTATGTATGTTCATGCCATCATATATTATTGTTGGTTGTACGTGATCCATGTCTACCATTTATATTGATCTCGTCAGCCCTAAAAGATAATAAAGAAGGTTAGATAAAATGTACGCTGGTGCTCGGCAAGTATGGTCGGGTGCTAGTCATGGCCCTCTAGTTTGGGTCGTGACAAACTTGGAATCAGAGCAAGTATATCCTAGGGATTGTCAATGATTTGTGTCTAGTAGAGTCTTGATTATGGATGTGTAGCTCGCCACATTTATAATTAGGAGGCTACATGACATCTAGGGTTGCTACCTTCTTCTTAAATCTAGATCGTGCGTAGAGTTGAGTCGTAAGTGTTCGTCTCTAATATTCACCTTGTTTTCTTTCAGTGATACCTTCGACTAAGAAGCAAACGATTAGTAGATGGCTTGATACAGTAGCGAGAAAGGGTACCAGTCAGGTTCCCTAAGCCAGAGTTGGCCACAGTGAGGCTCAGAGTGAGATGCCCTCTCATACCTCATCTACTCCGTCTCCTCCAGAGGATATTAGGAGGCACCCACCACCTCCAGTTCCTCTGTCTGGCACTATAGACCAGGATATGAAGAGTGCTTTGCAGTTTTTGTCTAGCTTGGTAGCTGCTCAGGCTCAGAGGCAAAATACAGGTGTTGTTGATAAACTAGTTAGTATGAGAGTTTGTGATTTTATTAATTTATACCCTCCACTATTTACCAGATTAGACCCCAAGGAGGACCCACAAACTTTTATTGACCAGGTTCATCGTACACTGGGGGTTATGCATGCAAGTGATACAGAAGCAGTAGAGTTGGCTTCTTATCGGTTATAGGATTTGGTGATTTTCTGGTATGATAGTTGGGAGAGATATAGGGGTTCGAACGCTCCTCCAACAGTGTGGAAGGAATTTTCTGAGGCCTTTCTTCGTCACTATTTGCCAGTGGAGATACGACGAGCTAGAGCTGATAAGTTCCTGAACCTCCGACAAGGTAATATGAGTGTGCGAGAGTATAGTATGCAGTTTGATTCCTTAGCAAGGTATGCTCCCCATGTGGTGGTAGAAATGAGTGACAGGGTGCATCTGTTCGTGAACGGGTTGAGACCACATCTGATAAATGAGCGCACGACAGCCTTCTTGGTGGAGGGCATGGATATTTCCCATATTCGGGCTTATGCCCAGACCCTAGAGGATCATAAGTGCCAGCAGAGGGCAGATAGGGAGCAAGATAGGGGCCAGCATAAGAGGGCGAGATTTAAAGGGTATTCTGATGACTTTAGAGGCAGCGTCAGGACCCAGTCTTTGAGGACTTCGGTGCCACCTGCAGCTAGTGCTCCTCCATAGTTTCAGAGGCCTCGATATGATCGATTTACCTATTCCAGTCCAGGTCAGAGTTCACGGGCATCAGGCTCGCAACATCACAAGGATACTAGTCAGATGAGACCCCCAACACCATGTTGTGATCAATGCAACAAGCCCCACTTTGGACTGTGCCGTCGAGGTTTTGATGCGTGTTACTCCTGCGGATAGCCTGACCATATGATGCGGGATTGTCCTAACAGAGGAGATAGTAGTATGGCTCAATTGACTAGATCTGTGTCTGGTTCTTCCTCATCAATTCGACCTCCAGCATAGGGTTTTCAGCAGTCAACAGGTCATGGTAGAGGTTGAGGTCAGTGCCGAGTTCAAGTGGTGCTCAAAATCAAACATATGCTCCAGTAGGTCGATAGGATCTCGAGTTGTCTCCAGATGTTGTTGCAGGTATATTGTATGTGTTTTCTTATGATGTATATGCAGTGATTGATCCGGGATCGACATTATCATATGTTACACCCTTTGTGGCTAATAAGTTTGGCGTTGAACCTGAATTGATAAGTAAACCCCTTGTGGTACCTACTCCGATAGGAGATTCTGTGATTGCTAGAAGGGTATACAGAGGTTGCACTGTGATGATTTATAGTCGTCAAACCTCGGCAAATTTATTTGAGTTAGAAAGGGTTTATTTCGATGTGATAATGGGAATGGATTGGTTGGCCTCATGCTATGCAAATGTTGATTGTCGTACGAAGATGGTTAGGTTTCAATTTTCTGGTGAACCCGTCATTGAATGGAAGGGAAACATTGCTACGCCGAAAGGTAGGTTTATTTCCTATCTTAAGGCAGGGAAAATAATCTCAAAAGGTTATATTTATCATCTCGTTTGCGTTAGGGAAGCGGAGGCGAAGCCTACTACTCTACAATCAATCCCTGTGGTCAATGAATTTCCAGATGTTTTCCTAGATGAACTCCCAGGTCTTCCTCCTGAAAGGGAGATTGAGTTTAGCATTGATGTGTTGCCTGACACTCAATCGATATTTATCCCTCCATACATAATGGCCCCGACAGAGTTGCGAGAGTTGAAGGCACAGTTGAAGGACTTGCTGGATAAGGGCTTCATTAGGCCTAACACTTCAACTTGGGGTGTGCTAGTTCTGTTCATGCGAAAGAAAGACTGGTCATTACAGATGTGGATCGACTATCGACAGTTGAATAAGTTTACTATAAAGAACAAGTATCCACTTCCAAGGATTGATGACCTGTTTGACCAACTCCAGGGTGCCAAATATTTCTCCAAGATTGACTTACGTTCAAGGTATCATCATGTGAGGGTTAAGGAGAAGGATATTCCAAAGACGGCTTTCCGGACAAGATATGGGCACTTTGAGTTCTTGGTGATGTCGTTCGGGCTAACAAATTCCCTAGAAGCTTTTATGGATCTCATGAATACTATATTTAGGCCCTATCTTGATGTGTTCGTAATCGTATTCATTGATGACATTCTAGTGTATTCTCGTTCGGAGGCGAAACATGCGGGCCACTTGCGGATAGTATTACAGACGCTTCAGGATAGTAAGTTATATGCTAAGCTCTCCAAATATGAATTCTGGCTGAACTCAGTATCATTCCTTGGCCATGTGATATCTGAAGAGGGTATTAGTGTCGACACTCAAAAGATCGATGCAGTAAATAATTGGCCAAGACCTACAACACCATCAGAAGTCCGCAGCTTCCTAGGGCTAGCAGGATATTATAGGTGATTTGTAGAAGGGTTTTCCTCTATATCAGCACCATTGACTAAGTTAACATAGAAAGCTACTAAGTTCCAGTAGTCTGACGCTTGTAAACAATGTTTTCAAGAGTTAAAGAATCGATTGACATCTGCACCAATGCTCACTCTCCTATAAGGATATTGTGATGCCTTAGGTATAGGTTTGGGGTGCGTATTGATGATGTGTGGGAAGGTGATTGCTTATGCATCAAGACAATTGAAGAAGCATGAAAATAATTATTCAACCCATGATTTGGAATTGGCTGCAGTAATATATGCTTTGAAGATATGGCGGCACTACTTATACGGTGTCCATGTTGACATCTACACAGATCACAAGAGTTTACAGTACATATTCAAGAAGAAAATTTGAATTTGAGGTAGCATAGGTGGCTTGAATTATTGAAAGACTACGGCGTCGAGATATTGTATCATCCCGGTAAAGCCAATGTTGTGGTAGACGCTCTCAGCCGTAAGTCAATGTGAAGCTTAGTACACATTGAAGCAGGTAGATGGGGGTTGACTAAAGAGCTTCATTATCTAGCCAATATGAGAATCAAATTATTAGACTCTAATGATGGAGGTCTTACTGTACATAATATATCAGAATCATCTTTGGTAGCTGAGGTAAAAGCACGGAAATATGACGATCCTATCTTAGTACGATTGAGAGAGAGCATTCAACAGTGTAAAATTACGGCTTTTAAGATCGGAGGAGATGGGGCACTAAGATACCAGGGCCGATTATATGTGCCTAATGTGGCAGGGTTGAGAGAGAATATTATGAATGAGATTCATCAATCCCGATATTCCATCCACCCTGATCGAAAAAGATGTATCATGATGTCAAAGAGCAGTATTGGTGGGATAACATGAAGAAGTCTATTGCAGAATTTGTAGCCTAGTGCCCCAATTGTCAACAAGTAAAGATAGAACATCAGAAACTCAGTGGATTGCTTCAAAATATAAAGATTCTGACATGGAAATGGGATGTGATTAATATGGACTTCGTTATTGGATTACCTCGCTTTTATCATAAGTTTGACTCCGTCTGGGTGATTGTTGATCGACTTACAAAATGTGCCCATTTTCTGCCAGTTAAGATAACTTACACCGGCTGAAGATTATGCGAAGTTGTATATCAAGGAGATTGTTAGGCTTCATGGTGTGCCGACATCTATTATATCGGACCGAGGAGCTCAATTTAAGGCTAACTTTTGGAGGTCTTTTCAGAAGGGTTTAGGCACACAAGTAAATCTCAGCACTGCATTTCATCCACAGACTGACGGACAGGCTGAACGTACCATTTAGACACTTGAAGATATGCTACGAGCATATGTTCTAAATTTCAAAGGGAATTGGGATGACCATCTTCCACTCATAGAATTCGCCTACAATAATAGCTACCATTCTAGTAATAAAATGGCCCCATACGAGGCACTATACGGGAGGAGATGTAGATCACCAGTTGGATGGTTCGAAGTCAGTGAAACAGAATTATATGGGCTAGATTTGATTCACCAAGCCATTGAGAAGGTGAAAGTGATACAGGAGCGATTGAGGACGACACAAAGCAGGCAAAACTCTTATTCCGATGTTCGACATAATGATCTGGAGTTCGAGGTTGGTGATTGGGTTTTCCTGAGGATCTCATCGATGAAGGGTGTTATGCATTTCGGGAAGAAAGGTAAGCTGAGTCCGCGGTATATCGGGCCGTATAAAATTCTTCAACGAATTGGACAAGTTGCTTATGAGTTAGAATTACCATCCGAATTAGAATTTGTCCACCCGGTATTCCATGTATCTATGTTGAGGAAATGTATTGGAGACCCTTTTCGGGTCGTCACTGTCAAAGATGTACAAGTTATAAGGGATCTATCATATGAAGAAATACCAGTGGATATATTAGATCGACAAATCCGCAGGCTGAGAACAAAAGATGTAGCTTCTGTCAAAGTATTGTGGAGGAACAAGCACATGGAAGAAATGACATAGAAAGCAGAAGAGGAAATGAAGTCTAAATACCCATACCTATTCCAAAATGAAGGTTGTGAGCACGTGATTTTCGCCCTACATATGAATTATTCCCAAAATTCAAACAAAATGATCTTTTTCATTATTTTTGCAATTTTGTGGATTTTTGTGACATTTATGTTGGCATTCTATTTGTGCATTTTAATTCATATGAAAAATATATATATAAAAAATAATACACTTGACATTTGCATTTAGGATTTACTTTCGTATTTTAGGATTAATTATTAGTTACGTTGTTTTTAAAACAAAATATAAAGAAAGTAACAAAAATAGTCCGTTTTGCATTTTTAATTTTTAATTGTTGAATTTGTCATGAGTCTACGTTTAAATAGGACTCAATCAAATTTTAGGAACTAATTAACTTAATTTTGGAAATAAATTAGATCTTTTATTTTATTTCAGCATTTAATAAATAAGAAAAAATAATAATAACAAAAATACAAATGGAAAGAAAACAAAAGAAATAAAAAGGAGTGCCTTAATAGACACCCATGATTTGGGCCACCTTCAAATGCCGGGGCCAAGCCAAAATCATCCCCAAACGACCCAGCCCAAACGATTCACCCGGCCTGCCCCTCCTCTAGAACCAAACGACGCTGTTTCGTCTAACAAGATCTGGGCCATCAATTTCGCATCATCCAACGACCTTAGTTGAGCCTCACATTAGATATAATTTTCCAAAAATAATCTAACCCTAAGATATTCGTCTCCTTCCTCGTATCATTGTTACACCGTCACCGCCGCCGCTGGAGAAAACGCCACCATCTCCGGCAGTTCTCAAATCCACACCCTTAGACCGCCTCACCATCCCCATCATGAATCCGCCACTACCTCATTTCGAATCCCATCGGAACCGCTCGAATAATCAAAAAGGTTTCATCATCTCCACCGCCGGCCACCACCTCCAAACGCCACCGGATTAACACCCCAAACTCCCCTGCTCACCCTCTTTCCAAATATGCAAATGGCTTCCCTCAAACCCCGGTTGAACCCGTTGAATATCCGTTCAAAGATTTTCCGGCCACGACATCACTTCACCCAAATCGATTCAAATTAACACCACAAGATCGTCTCGGCCACCTCTATCAAATCCCAAAGCCGTGTCCCTCGAATGTGGCCGGAACCGTTCAAACTTCAATTTTTAACTTTCCGGCCAAACCCTTAACTGCTCCAATCCCTACCAAATCGATACCACATGGTCCCTAGGGTTCCCTCGCAATAAATTCAAGATCAATGGCGTTCAAATCTCATTGGATAGAGTTTAATTTTGGAATCCAAAATCAGTAAGCTTCTCTTTTTATTATCTTTTATTTTTTCTTTTAATTTTGCTTCTTATTAGTTTGATTCATATTTTTATTTGTTTAATTGAATGTCATTTAATTTCTGCATGATTGATAATCTAGTTTGACAACAATTTGATTCTATTTTTATTTTGGTTCAATGTTTTTTTTCCTTCTATTTGTAATTGTTTTTTTAGCTTTTAGTTTAGTTTTGTTTGATTCTGTTTAGGAATTGCTTGATTTTTATTAATGTTTGATTTATTAGTTTTAATTAGCTTAAGTCAGTCTAGTTTGGTCTAGTCAATGTTTGTTCTTGGTAATTCATTAGTTCATTCAGTTATTAGGATTAGCTTAATTGATTGGTTATAGCTGTTAGGGGTGAATAGTGTTAGTGATTTCAGGGGGGTTTTCAGGGGTATTGTGGGTATTTGATAATAGGATAGAATGTTGTGGGTAATGCTAGAACCTTCTAGAGTAGGATCGTAGTTTTAATTTCAGAAAGTTGGGTTGTTTCCTTGAAATACAAGTTAACAGTTAAAAGACTAAAATGAAAATAAGTAGGGACTAAAAGGGTAAACAGAAATTGAGGGCTGCCCTTGAGTCTTACCTATATAAGACAGTCCTCAATGCCTTAGGGAACAATTTTTGGAGCCCCAATATCCCTCCCAAAACCCCTCCCACAGATTTGATTTCTAGATTCAAAATTCAAATCAGTAGAAGTAGAAAATCCTTCTTTAGATCTTGGATTACTAAAAAAAATCCAAAAATAAAAAAATACAACAAAAATAAAAAACAAGTACTGTTACATTGCTTCCTTTGGTCCAATTTTGAGTTCTAGGATTGGTTTTCATCTCATTTAGTATAACATTGGTTTGCTGAAGTTTTCAGAGGTGTTCCTATTGATTTCGGATAGTTTGGGAGGTTTCAATCAGTTTATTTTGGTCATTTGTCGGTGTTGCATTTCTGTGGTGTTGTCCTGGGAATTGTGAAGTTATTCTAGTCCAAACTACTCCAATTGTTGCTGTGTTTGACTGGCTTGATTCTAGTGTTTCCTACTGCTGCTAATTTCCACTTCTTCCTTTGAATTTCTACTTCCAGGTATTTCTTCCAACGCTGACTGATATGTGAAGGATTGAGTTAATCAAAGTGTATTGACTGGTTGAAGAAAGGAAATCTATCTCGTGCTATTTTGATATCAATTGTTCAATGCTGTGTTAATCTGACTGTTGGATACATGATAGTAGTAGTAGAGATTTAGATGCCTAGAATATTTTAAAATTTGTACTAACCGGACATTTGAACTTTGGATCTGATTTTCATTCCTTTTAGATCAATAGTTTATATGTAGCGTAGCTTGGATTATTATGATAGCTATGGCTTTGGATAGGATATTGAATTGAAAAAAAGGTTAAATACAGATACCTGTTTATTTCACTTTCAGTAGTTCAGTTTAGCATTGTTAGTTTGAATCCACCTGCAAATACTTAGCTTACTTTGTGTTATTAAAGTCATATCTCCCATCTCTGTTGATTTGATACCTCCATATCATTAGTAATTACCTCGATTCAATCATAATGATTCTATAAAAAAAATAATTTTGCAGTAGGTGTTGAACATAATTTGAACACTTTGGGATGAAGGTTGCAACATTCTTATTTTAATTAAAGTAGCGTTTCAATCCCTTATTGTTAGCCTAATATCCACAATCTGTTGTCTTTGCTATTCATGTTTAGATCTTAGTTTTTCTATTCAGGCCTGGGATACGATTGATCACTTTGAATAGGTTCACGTTAATTTTCTTTATTTCAATTATTGGACACATTTTGAATAATTTGAAATGAGTACAGCAAATTGAGTTTACTTGTTATTGGACTTTAAGGGACAGGGCTGCCGACAACCAGTTTCTGAGATGTTTGGCCTTAATTTGGGAAAAACTCATGGTTTGTCCAACTCAGGGAGTCGATCCATCGACCTCTTTCACGAGGTTTGACTAGTTTAGTCAACTTGGGTCATACGGCTTGGGCTATTTGGGCCTGAGACTGAAAAAGGAAATGGGACTAATAATACCCAAATGGTAGGCTGTGGATTTCTATTATGTAATAATAATTAGTTAGGGCCTTTTTCTTTTGTTTTAAAAGACAAATAAAGTTAGAAAATCATAGTTGCTTTCAGGTTTGCCCTTTTAAAATAAATGAGACAAGCCTCGCCAAATAAAAATTCAAAGTTGCTGGGCCTTCGATAATTGTGTATACAAAATATTTAGACTTCGGGATGGGCCGTTTAGCAAATTTCACGACCTTCCCCCAAAATAATAACGCGTCAGTCACTATAGGCGCTTTTTTAATAATCTTACTTTCTTGAATACGGGTGAACTTTTATGTGACCCAAATCCAAATCTCAATGGAGCCTAAATGTGTTGACAACCACGGGTGCACTGGTGCGACGTGGTTCAAAATGCATTTTCACGACGTTGCAATTCTTATTAAAAATAAAAAATAAAAGCGGGTTCCTAATAAAAGGCACATAAGTTAGAACATGTTTTGAAATCAGATAAAATCAAATACAACAGTTGAGCGACCGTGCTAGAACCACGGAATCCGAGAATGCCTAACACCTTCTCCCGTGTTAACAAAATTCCTTACTCGGATTTCTGGATCGCGGACTGTCAAACAGAGTCAATAATCTCCTCGATTCGGGATTCAACCGGTGACTTGGAACACCATTAATCTCCCAAGTGGCAACTCTAAATTTTAATAAATAAATCCCGTTTAGATTGTCCTTTAATTGAAAAAACTTATTTACGCCCTTACGGGTGTAGGTAAAAAGGAGGTGTGACAGCTCTGGCGACTCTGCTGGGGAAACAGACCCAGAACTTCGGTTCAGGGTTTAAGAATTCGAGCTTAGAATAATTGTTTTGTTTGGCTTTATCTTATTTTCCTACATGTTTCCTGCTAAAGGTGCTAAATGTTTACCGCGTTGATATTATTTGAACTGTATATATAAACTGTGCCGAAACCCTTCTCTTCTCACCTCTGTGGATGTGCTTACTGGTTAAGACTCCCTATTCTGTTAGTGTCATACCTTGAAATAAGAAAGAGGCCGGACAAGTTACTAAGCCGGACGATCCCGCGGGTCCCCGGTACGTAGCCCCCTCCTCGACTCGAGTTGTCCGCTCGGGTACACAGTCTAGAATACATACCCAGGTTTTGAACCTAGAATAACTTGACTCCATGCCGGATCCTTACTAGGAGCGCTTATTTCCATCACGTACATATGACTTAGGGGGCTCAACACAGGGATTGAGTCCGTCTAGGACAAGTAACTGGATATGAAAAGACCGCAATGATGCATTTTACGTGTTGCATTTACTTGTCTCGGACTCGCGCGCTGAACGGTTTGAATATTTAGGAAAAAGGAAAATAAATAATAGTGTAGAGAGTTGATTACATGATTTAGCAGAAACCAATGTCCAAGTAGTACTGAAACTCTACCAGATTTTTAAGAAAATAAGAGGAGTGTTTGATGGAAAAGGAAAACAAAAATATTTTTTTTTAAATTTGTTTTATGTGCCAATTGAAAAGCAAAACAAAGAGTTTTTTTTTGTAGACATGGTTTGTGTCATTTGCCAATGAAGAAAAACCGAAAGGATTTTATTTTCAAATTGTTGGAAAGAAAATATAAAAAGAGTTTTGTTTTCAAAAAAAATAAAAATAGATAGTTTATTTGCCCGAACTACGCTGGTTTGATTCTCACCGGATGTGAGATACGTAGGCAACACTCATCGGATCCAACCATCCCTTTTGTAAAAATAGCCAAAAATACCAAAATTTTAATCTCTATCCAATAAGTCGGGTGACGCCGTTCTTGTTGAAAAATAAGCCGAATGCCCCCAAAAGGGCGCCGAAAGGCTATTTTGCAAGAATAGCCACCTTGAGTCATTTTAAAACGGTTTGCGGGCACAACCTTGAAATCTTCACCCGAAGTGCTGAAAGGCCGTATTTGCAAAAGCGGGTTTGTTTGAAATTAGGAATGAAAAGAATAGTGTCGTGTTTTGCTTTTAGGACAAAATAAGTGGTTAAATCACCTTAATAAATGTGTAGGATGAGCACGACTCAAAATGTACCTTTCTCATTCATGCATAAAATCCATTTGGAGTTACGTTTGAGGTGGAACGATTTAGGAGGCGAAGGGCAAGATGAAGTCAAGAAATATTTGAAAGAGCTTACTGGTTTATTGGAAATTGCGCCTCGAGGGGACATCATTAGAGCTTTGGTCACATGTTGGGACCCGGCACACAATGTGTTCCATTTCTCAGACTTCGAGCTTACCCCAACACTAGAGGAAATAGCTGGGTACATCGGAAAAGATGAGGTTCTTTTAAAAGACAAATACTTAGTGGACCCGAGAACCGTAGCCGTGCACAGATTCTTAGACTCTCTGAAGATACGTAGGACGATTCACAATACAGATCTGGCAAATGGCTTTTGCACCCCACACTTCATATACTATAGATATGGCCACATCAGGGGGTTCAATAACCCGAAAAGCAAGATATGTAGTAATGGAAACCGCCAAGAATGGGAGGAGCATAGGCGTGTCGCTTTTATGGTGGTTTTTCTGGGGCTTGTGGTATTTCCAAGGAAAGATAGAAACATTGATATAAAAATAGCCGGGGTCGTCAGTACTCTAATAACTCAGGCCAAAAGCACTCTCGCACCTATGATATTGGCCGAAATCTTCCGCGCTCTTACAACCTGCAAAGCCAGGGGAAATTTCTTCGAGGGGTGCAATATACTTCTGAAAATGTGGATGATCGAGCATCTGTGCCATCGTCCTCAGTTCTTGAGTTATGGGTCTTCAGAGAAAACATGTATAGAAGAGTTTTATACGAGGATTAAAGTGGTCCAGCTGCCTGAAGGATTCACGGGTTGGATGACGTATTTTCGGTCCCTCACCGCTAGTCAAATAGAGTGGACGCTTGGATGGTTGCCTATTGATGGAATCATATATATGCCAGCAGCAAGGCCGCACTTCCTCCTAATGGATCTCAAGGGCATTCAGTCTTATACCCCGTATCGGGTTTTAAGGCATCTCGGAAGATGCCAGATAGTGCCGAAAGACGGCGACCTTAGTGCTCAGGTAGTTGAGATTAGCCTTGATGGATAGTTTCTTGGAGAATGAGTCCGCCAGATCTGGAATGAATGCCAATACTTAAAAGCAAATACTTGCGTGCAGGATCGGGCCAAAGGCGAAGTGTCACCGGGATACCTTGCTTGGTATATGAGAGAATATGAGCATGAGAGACCAGCTAAAAGACCTCACATCCAGGAGTTCACCGAAGTATCACAAGAACAGTGGGCCTAGTTAGCCAAAGAAAATGAATACAGAGCCAAAATAGGAGAATTGGAAAAGCGGGTCCAAGACCTTAAGTTTAAAAATAGCGTGCAAGCTGCGGCTGACGAGGGTGAGAAAAAGAGATTGGCTAAGGAGAATGAGGCCTTACGAGCCCAAATCCAAAAAATGAAAATGGTGGCCGAAAATCCTGTCAGGAGTGCCAAAGACGCAAAACTTATAGAAAGCCTAAGGCAAAAAATGGACGACTACAGTTTCGACCTCAACAAAGCGGAAAGAGAATTAGCCGGGGTTTGAAAGCAATTGGCTAAAAACGTGGAAGAACGAGCGCATATGGTTAAGCAGTTAAGAGAAGAATATGATAATGAGGTCGTAGGATTAAAGAAAAGGGTCATCACCGCAGAAAACAAAATGATCAAACAGGCAAAAGAGTTCAAGGTTAAAAGAGAGCACTGCTATACAACACTAGCGCAATTAGAAATGGACCTGCAACAACTCCAGGAGTGAAATCAGCAGATTTTGGAGGCCAGGGCCGAACAAATAGGGCGGCTGCTTCAGGAAAAAGGCATAATCAGAGAAAGAATCCTAGCTATTGCTCACTACATCACCAGGAAATGCCAAATATGCGAGAATATGACTCAGACTACCTTCTTTGCCTCAGTAATGATATTTGTGAAACAGATAATGAGTGACCTGGACAGACTCCAAGAGGAACTTGCACATAGGCCCGCGGCGAGACCGAATGATGTCCCGTGGGCTCCATGAGCTTTAATGTACTCATGATTGTCATTAGAGTCTGTATTTTCTTTCATTAGTGTTTGTCAGTTATCTGAGTGTGTACTTTCTTTTCGAGTCAGTCTGCACTTTCATTTTAAAATAGATTAATTGTTGATGGAGTTCGTAGCCCGTCTTGTCATTTAAAGTCTGTCGGTTGTCTTCATACGTCACTCTTGAGTCCTTGTAATAGAAATGCTTGCTATTAGTAAAATTGAAATTCCAAAAAACATTTTGTTTCTATTTTTACATTTGTTGCCTTTGATCTGATTCAGGCATGGTCACGATACGTAGGCAATCTCCATAGGATCCGACCATAGCCATATGAAAAAGGAATAGACAGTGAGAATGAAAAGAAGAGCGGAGCGATAAAAGAAAAACGGGAGAGAAAGAGAGAAACAAAAGAGAAAGGAAAATCCGCAGCGAAGAAACAATGGCAAAATAAAAGAAACAAGGCAAGGATAAAATAAAGACGTCACAGTTGATAATAAATAAAGCTGGGATGACGCAAGCGGTCGAGCAAATGCATGCTAGAAACCGTTAACTGCCTAGGTGCCTTCATGCCCCAAATGTGCGGCTACCTATTTGATTATGCCCTAACCGCTAACAACGTTATTGTTGATGATGAATCCAGATAGGTGGTTCAGTTGACTGGCATTCTGGCAACCCACCCATACAACACCCGTTCTAAAGATAAGTCAAAAACGGTCAACCAAGAGTTAGAAGCAAGCATCGTCGACCCGTCTAGGGAGGAATAAGTTGTGGATGTCAACACCATGAAAGAAGAGATGTATAAATTGAAGCAACAGATGGCCGAAATGTACCAGGCTTGGGCAAAGGGACACCCACTACCAGCTTACCCTGCTAACCCTACCTACATCCCACCATTAGCTCAGCCACAAGATCCTTCTATAGTGAACTCCTCTCCGGCCTACCCCACCTACCAGCAATACTATGCAACCACTTCCCAAACACCACCACCTCCACCACCCAAACAAATCCCATGCCCTCCACCTCCGACCACTCCCGTGTTTGTGGCTACTCCACCCGCCACATTACAAAGATATTCTAGTGAACCCCTGTTTCAAACCCAAGAAACCCACTATTACCCACCGAAACCCACCTTCAAACCGCCAGAACCATATCCTTACACTCCCCGTCTGGATATCTCAGCTGAAGAAGAGAAGCCTCCCAAAAACCCTGAGCAGGAGGAGATGATACGAAAGGTGAAAAGCTTGGAGCTATCATTCAGAAATATACAAGGCCTAGGTGGACAGGTGAGTGTCGCTTACAAAAACTTGTGCTTGTTTCCTGACGTCCAATTGCCTGCGGGGTTCAAGTAACAAAGTTTGATCTGTATGATGGACATGGTGACCCAGTAGCCCATCTGCGGGGATTTTGTAGCAAGATGAGAGGCGCTGGGGGAAGGGATGAGTTATTAATGGCATACTTTAGTCAAAGTCTCAGTGGTGCATGCTATTTTGAGAATATTTTGAGTATAAAAATAGATAGAAAAAAATTGGGTATCAACAGCCAGGAATCACACTAGTTGATTCTGAGGGATGCCTAACACCTTCCCCTTAGAATAATTTCAAGCCCTTACCCTATCTTTGGTTATTCAAACAAGCTTAGAGTTAAATTTCTATTGGTTTCCTAATGCACCCTAATCATTAGGTGGTGACTCTTCAAATACAGACTCAGTTCCCAAAAGGAACGAATCGTCCCTCCAAATGTCATAAACCCGATTTCGCGAGAAAAAGGGGACGCGACAGCATGGCGACTCTGCTGGAGATTTTTTTAGGCTTTTACCATTTCAAACTATTATTAGAATTTATGCTTCTTTACGTGTAATTATTTGTTTATTTTTTTAAGCATTCAATTTTCTTTTTGATTGCAAAACTGACTTGTCTCCTTTATTCTTTTCTTTACTGTTGTCCTTTACCACTGCTTTAATTTATAAAACTATTGTATTTACTGCATTCTTAACGTGCAAATACATGACAACATGCCTTTAATTGTTGCATAATCATGCTCAACATCGTATTCCACTCGTGCCAAACGAATCCTATAGCAACGCTTATAATGAGTGGTTTCGCTCTTCCGATATTATCACCCCTAAATCCGAAAAAGGCATATTTGCACTAAAACCAGTCAATCAACGGTGTAGTCGACGGTTCCGCACCTTTCCCCCTTGAGTTGTCCGCTCAAGGGTACCAGTCTAAAACCCCCATAGAAAATTTACTCTATTTAATTGTGCATGTATCATGGTCAAACCTAGCCAAGTCAGTTATGTTGTCTGCATAATGACTCTTTAAGATATCCTTGTCCTAGTCCACTGGGTTTATCTAAACCCAAATTAAATGGACGTCACCATGTTCTGTGCATTTATTTGGAGAACTAAATGCTTTTATGCCAATTATTGATATTCAAATAGTCGAGTCCGTTGCGGATAAGGGCCTAACCTTGTTTGTTTTAAAGAAAATGAGGCAAGAGGTCCCCAGTTTCGGGTATGATTAGCATGCCCCCTCTCTTGCTAGACTGGTGGAGGAGTCTTCCATCAAATGACCAAACTAACGAGTGGAAAGAGAGGGCCGCCAAATCTAGCAAAAAGTTGGAATATCTTAAATACAGTCTGTTGGAATTGGAAGGAAAAGTGAGGAAGAGAGTCACCGACTGCCAGAATGTTGAGGGAAACGAAGGAGAACACCTGGCGAAGGCATTTTTACTGGTGAACCTACGCGAACTGGAGGATTTGATAAACGAGAGCATTCAAACCGGGGAAGGTCCTGCTAGGACCAAATAGATAAGAGTTCTCATTTTGCTCCATAAAATGTAATAAGGCTAATGGCCACTAGTGACTTTTATTTCCTGTTATTTAGTGTCGATTTGGGATTCATCTACTTTTTATCAATAAAATGAGGCATTTAGCATCCTAAGTTCTCCAAATCAATTTGTCTCTAGGCCTACCTCGGGCATAAAGAGGTCCCCAAATTAGGACACGCTTTACATTCTCGCATTGTGTGTTTAAATATTGCAACATTTTTATATAATCCTCACTAACTTGTTACCTTTTGTTTTTACTTTTTGTTTATTCCCCTCCCCAAAGGTTAGTTCGTGCACTCTGGCAACATCATCCTATTTCACGAGATCCAGGGGCCCTCCACCTACTCCTCCTCTCAGTCCTATCAGACACAAGAACAAAGGGAAGATGGAAGATTTGAAAAATGCCAGAAAGGAGAACTTAACTAAACGAGTAGAGGTCACTCATGGTCACGGTACTCTGGTTACCAAGGAAAATACATCCCAACTGGAACAAAAGCTGCTGAAATTTTAGGAATAACTTGACCAGGTTCGGAATTTGGCAAATCTGTCATTTTCCCTCACCACCCCAGATGTTAATTTCCCAAATACTCAAAACTCCACACCGCCACAAAATATCCCAAAGCAACAAAACCATCCCGCTCCTCACCACCATTGCAATACCTGCCATACCTCAAATAACACCCCATTGCTCATCCCAGAACTCCAGAACTCTACAAATGACCACTGCCAAACCCAACATAATACCCCCATCTACGTGGAGAGTTTTCCACACTCCACCCAGCCATCTCAAACACACCCGAGTTCGATGATAAAGATGTGCTCATTAGAAACCTAGCCGAAGAACTTAAAAGGTTGACTAGCAAAATTCAAGGCGTTGAAGGGAGTAAGGGAATTGAAGGGCTAAACTACGAAGATCTTTGCATATAGCCCAAAGTCGAACTGCCCGAGGGTTACAAACCTCCTAAGTTCAAAATGTTTGATGGTACAGGGGATCCAAGGGTCCATTTTAGGGCGTACTGTGACAAGTTGGTTGGAGTAGGATGTAAGGCCCCTGAAATCCCTATCGAAATGCGGTCGAGTGAGGCAGAACGTTGGTTAAAATTGAAGTCAGTTATGCGGTCGAAATGCGGTCGCATAATCGAAATGCGGACCGCATAGTCGTCGCATATTTTCCTTTGAGTTTTGCGAGGGTCAGTTCTGCGGTTCACTTTGCGACCGCAGAACATGAATGCGGATCGCATTCTTACCACAGATTGAGTCAGAGTGTTTAGTTTCTGGGGAGGATTTTGTGGTCCATTACGCGAACCACATGTTTACTCTGCGATCGCAAATGCGATCGCATATTTGACTCGGGGCTCCAATTTTCTAATTTTTAACCCAACCTCCCTATCGATATATTCGACATTATAGCTCATTTTAAGCATATCTTCTGAGATTTTTAGAGAGAGAGAGGGTCTTAGAGGTGTAAAGTGTCACCCATCAAATTCTCCTTGAGCCTTGCTAAAACATTGAAGAAAATCAAGAGAAGATACCTAAATTTTCATTTCCAAGAGGTAAGATTCATAACCATAGCTCCTATTTCTACACTTAGATACATGGGGCCAGTAGAAAACTAATTCAAGAGTATAAGAATGATATTCTCTACATGCATGTCAAACCTCAAGATAATGGAAAGTAGGAAGATTAACAAAAGAAGGCAATTTGGGGTATAAAATGATAGAAATTCCTCAAAAAAGGGGCTAAGGTCACAATGCACCTTTAGTGTTTGATGATATGCTCGAACCAAGCTAGAACTTCAGTTTCGTCTCTAATTCTAGATTTAAGTTGTAATTCTTACTCAATAGATCGAAGTGCTAAGAGTTCCGGAAATTGTAAAAGAGTAAGGAAAAGCTTTATTGAGGTATGTATGGCTAAAACCCCTTTTTATTAGAAATTGAGTTCCGTCGCCCTTTATGAAAGCATGGTAAGAGTTGAATTGGCTAGTGTATTGATTGTTATTACGCATAAATTGATTTGTATGTATCTATACATATTCGTGAAGGATGTGCCTCAATGTAAATACGGTACCAATCTCGACAATTAGATAATGATGAAAAGTACAATTATGCGTTGAAATTCTTGGTCTATAAGCCAACGTTGAAACAAAGAATTATTCATGCTAGCTATGTGCTCATTTACCTGTGATTGCAAATTGAATTATCCTTGATATATGGGTCTATGTTCACAACTTGTAAAATGAATATTGGAAAAGGGAAACGATGTGATGATGGTGGCCATGAGTGCCCCAGGAATTGTTATGATATGTGTGGGATAAAGATATGAAGTGTTGACTAATGATAATGGAACAATGCCTCTAATGAGGTAACCTAGCCGATCGAGTCGTGATCGGACACCATGCCGCACACATGGTGGTAATGTGCCGATATTGGATTCCAGATAAAGGGAATGAAACATTTATTGAGAGTAATACCTCCAATAAGATGACCTAGCCGATCGGGTCGTGATCGGACTTCGCTCGAGATGGCAGTGGCAATGAGAATGGTGATAGAAATGCCCTAATCAATGTTGTGGAAATTGTATGAAAGATTATGTGAGTTGTTTGTTTGATTTGCCCACATTATTTGCTTATATCTATTTGATAGTTCTTTCTAGTAAAATGGTGTTTAGTTATACATACCATTACAACTCAAATATACTGACGTCCCTTTTGCCGGGGGCGCTACATTCGTGTTATGATTGTAGGTGGCTCCATAGCGGACAATGCCGACCGTATGTAGCAGAGCGTCTTTCTACTCGAAGTCTCGGTGAGCCCCTTATCTTCCATGGGGCTATATGATGTATCTTTCGTTATTACATCTTTCCACTTTTGAGGTATAGCCGGGGCCTTGTTGCCGGTATAGTCATACTTATCTGTTGTATCCTTAGAGGCTCCAAAGACACTAGTGTGGGTTATGTACGGGTGTTCGGGGAGTCCACAATACATGTTGTAATCCTAAACTTGTGATCTCTATAAACTGTAACTCTTATAGAATCCTTGAAGCTAGCTTATGTACGGTAAATCTTTGTGACATAAAATGAACCAATGATGTAGTATGCACCATGTATTCTCGTCTAAATTAATGAAAGGCATGGGTTCCATATTCATATTGATTTGGGATAGAAAGTGTTCGGTAAGGCTTGATCAGTCGGGTTCACTTGATTGAGCGCCGGTCGCGCCTCCCGAGGTTGGGGCGTGACATATGAAAAAGATGAGAAAATTCGCATGAAGCTTTTCATGAGAAGCTTGAAGGGAGATGCTTTATCTTAGTACATTAGCCAAGATCCAAATAAGTGGTCGAACTAGGTAAGCATGGCATCTGATTTTATGGATAGATTCAAGTTCAACATGGAGAATGTACCAGATGTGTTCTATATTCAAAATCTAAAGAAGAAGCCCACAGAAACATTTTACGAGTATGCTACTCATTGGAGGTCCGAAGCTGCTAAGGTTAGACCCGCCTTAGAAGAAGAACAAATGAACAAATTCTTCGTTCGTGCCTAAAACCCACAGTATTATGAAAGGTTGATGATGATCGAATGCCATAAATTTTCTGACATTATCAAGCTGGGAGAAAGGATCGAAGAGGGAATCAAAAGAGGTATAGTTACGAATTTCGAGGCCTTGCAAGCTACAAACGAGGCCTTACAGTCAGGCAGTGTGTCCAAGAAAAGAAACGTAAGAGCCGTAGTGGTAGCACAGAGAACCAAATTTCCCGTCAAGTACCAAACCTACCGAATGCCTCCACTCACATATCAGCCTACTCCAAACTACCAAGCATCCTCACCCTCTTACCAAGCTCCACCACCCACTTATCAATCACCTCCCACATATCAGCCTACTTCACCCAAATATTCCCAACTAGCACATGTTTACCAAGACCACAATACTCAACCATCCCATTATCAATCTTCTCCTCCATGCGAAAACTTCCCTAGACCTCTACCAAACTTTGACCGAAGGCCCCCAAAATAATATACGGCTATTGCTGAGCCTATTGACCAATTGTATGAAAGACTCAAAAATTCTGGTTATGTCACCCCTATCTCTGCTGCTCCTGAGAACCGTTCTCAGTGGGTTAATCCAAATAAATCCTGTGCATACCATTCCGGCAAGAAAGGACACACCATTGGTAAATGCCATTCTCTGAAAGATAAGATCCAGACTTTAATTGATAACAAGATTATTGTGGCAAAGGAACCTGCTCCGAATGTCTGCATTAACCCTTTGCCAGACCACAAGGGTGGGGGCATTCACATGATTGAAATAGAGGATGATTGGGATCCCAAGGGATCGATCAGTTTGATCATAGAATGTGACGACCCAAAGAAGTCAATAGTCATCCTTAATCCGATCGTAGTCTAGATTCAGCCCTTTGGGGATGACAAGGTAAATATGTCCATGCCACTTGAGTTTGAAGCACCATCCTCTACAAAGACGCCATCACCAATTGAGGTCGAATTCATATCGCCAACAAATGCAACTACACCCTTCGAAGTTGTAGTTTTACCGCCCCAAGGTGCATGCTCCATTCGGAGTAAAGATAGCCATACCAATTCCAGTGGCAATCTCGGTCATAACACCATTCCATACAAATGCTATACCTTGGGACTACACAGCCGAGGCAAGAAGGAAAGGCAAAGTCATATTCGGAGAAGCTGTTGTGGCACATGGTATGACGAGAATTGGTAAGGTTTATGCCCAGGAACATTTGGCTGAGTCAATCAAGGAGGGATCTAGTCGGCCATCCATCACCTAGACCGGGCCAGATGATCTCTGGAGAAAGATACAAGCCAAGGAATACTTAGTCTTTGATCAGCTGAACAAAACACCGGCACAAATTTCTATCCTTGCTTTGCTACAAAATTTTGATGCACACAAGAATGCCCTATTAAGAGTGCTGAGTGAGGCATGTGTACCAAGAAATATTACCGGTGGAGAGATGGCTAACATGGTAGGATAGGTATTGGAAAGTCACAAGATCACTTTTCACAAAGATGAGCTGCCACCAGAAGGGTTGAGTCACAACAAGGCTTTGCACATCACCGTGCAATGTGAGGATTATTTTATCACCATAATCCTGATTGATGGAGGGTCCAACCTTAATATTTGTCCATTGGTAACGCTTAGGACATTGTGTAAGGGACTGCATGAGATCAAGGAAGGGGCCATCAACGTGAAAGCTTTCGATGGTTCCCAAAGGTCCACCATTAGGGAAATTAGTCTGTGTTTAGAAATGGGGCCCATTTGGTTCGATATTGATTTTCAAGTGATAGACGTACCGAAATCTTACAATCTGTTGTTGGGACGACCATGGATTTATGCCGCTGGGACCATAGCGTCAACACTACATCAAGCAGTGAAGTTTGAATGGAATCACCAAGAGGTAATTATTTATGGCGGCGGTAGCAATCCCATATACAGTCGCCAGACCATCCCAGCAATAGGAGGCAAAAAAAAGGATAGGCGGGGAAACCTATCACCAGATCGAGCGAGTCAACGCCGTTGACAAGGACAAATGGTGGGACAACAAAATTGAAATCATATTGAACTGGAGCGGGTACGAACCTAGCAAGGGACTTGGCAAGAACCTCCAAGGAATTGCTAAGCCTATAAAACTAAAGAAACATAGCACTACCTTTGGTCTGGGATATGAGTATATCTGGAAAGAATTCAACGACTAGTCGCCACCATGGCGCGGTCCTTACTATCCATTGGAGTAGCCAATACCATGCTTGGAATAGACTTTCCAACTGGCCGAAATTATCTATGGGTCAGAAGAAGAGGAAGCACTGGCAACAGTGAGGAATTTGTTCCTGGAAGACGATGATATGGATTGTTGTGTTATTTTCAAGGAGGAGGGGGAGGAAGGCCCTTCCATACAGGCTGTAAATAGAGGAGCCTACCTCAATAACTAGACCATTAGAACCATAAGAGCCCGGCGAGCCTCGGGGTAGCAAGGCTGAACAAGCATCATGCACTATCTTTTATTTTTACTAGTTAACTTTCCTTTCGCATTTCAAATTTCCGCAATAAGATCTTCAATGTTCAAAAAGATTATGCAATTTATCAAGGCATTTTGACTTTTCTTATGAATCAACACTTACTCTTACTATTTTCTCTCATTACTTTACTTATACAGCATTATTATTACTTATCTTGATTAGCCAATGACTGTGACACGCAATGAGACAACGCAACAAATGGACATAGATTCATAGGAAGATCACATACCGGAAGAGATTGTTAAGGAAGTTGAGAATTTTGAAAATAGACCAAAGTCCAACCTGGACGAGACCGAAATTGTTAACTTGGGGGATGAAGAGAATGTCAAAGAAACACGAATCAGAGTTCACTTATCGCCATCAGAAAAAGGGATACGTAGGTAGCCTTATGGGTTCGATCACATTTCAATAAAATTTTCATTTTCCCCGCAATTGGAGACTGGGGCAGAATTTTGAGGAGGACCCTTAAAATTCAGAAGTAATTTCAGTCCAATCATCACAAGCAGCTGTCAGAAGCATCAACCCGTTAAACTGGGCTAGAATTTTGAGGATCCTAAAAATTCCGTAACAAGAGAGGTTGCAATGTTTTGAGCGACTTCACAGTCGTCAATTCATCTAAAAGTTATTTCTTAAATGTATACACGTATGTCATATTTTTACAAATTCATGCATGCTTATTATCGAAATCACTTTGTTTAGCGACGCTACCGCCCAATGATGCATACCATATCACCAGATCAAAGCCAAACATGCCAAGCAAGGCCAGCGGGGATACGAAATAACCTCCCCTCTACAAAAGACATGATTTTTCTTTGGATGCAGACACCTGGATTGAGAAAGTATCTGACATACATACACTCACGAGACAAATGTTGTTCAGGAATACAACTCTCAGAATTGTTGCATCTACCATCATTTGCTATCCACGCACGCCGACGATATTCCCTATATCGCAATGTCCCCAACAGTCCCAATGTCGTAACCTGCTATCAGCTAAGAAACTCTATTACCATTTTCCATTTTATTTTATTTCTGCATTGCATAAGGCTACCATTCTGCCTTTCGAGACTAAATATTGTCTCCATCTGCATTCTTCTACATTGCATAAGGCTACCATTCTGTCTTCCGAGACTAAACACTGTCTCCATCTACATTTTCTACATTGCATAAGGCTACCATTCTGCCTTTCGAGACTAAAGACTATCTCCATTTGCATTTTCTACATTGCATAAGGCTACCATTTTGCCTTCCGGGACTAAACACTATCTCCATCTGCATTTTTTGTATTGCATAAGGCTACCATTCTGCCTTTCGAGAAAACACTGTCTCCATCTGCATTTTCTGCATTGCATAATGCTACCATTCTACCTTCTGGGACTAAACATTGTCTCTATCTGCATTTTGCATTGCATGTATGAATGATCGCCACCTTACTTACATTCTGCATGGCTGAAAGATCGCCACCTTATTTACATCTGCATGACTGAAAGATTACCATTATTTACATTCTGCATGGCTAAAAGATCGCCACCTTACTTACATTCTGCATGGCTGAAAGATCGCCACCTTATTTACATTCTGCATGGCTGAAAGATCGCCACCTTATTTACATTCTGCATGGCTGAAAGATCGCCACCTTATTTACATTTTGCATGGCTGAAAGATCGCCACCTTATTTACATTTTGCATGGCTGAAAGATCACCACTCTATTTACAGTTTGCATGGCTGAAAGATTGCCACTCTATTTATGTTTGCATGGCTGAAAGATCGCCACCTTATTTACATTCTACATGGCTGAAAGTTTGCCACTTTATTTACGCTTGCATGGCTGAAAGATCGCCACTTTATTTACGCTTGCATGGCTGAAAGATCGCCACCTTTTGCATCTCATGGGCTGAAAGATCGCAAAATACTACATTTTATGGGCTGAAAGATTGCCAAATTGTCCAAAGGCATCATTGTTCGTGTTACGACCCGGCCCGTCGTCTCATGTGTCATTGCTCAGTTTTCCCCATTTGTTGCTTCGTCATATTTCATTATCGGTATGTGGTGTGTGAAAGTTGATTTGGAATGGTTTTGATAAGAAATGAGACACTTAGTCTCTTTAAGGTGGAAAAGTCAACCAGACATTGACTTATGAGTTAAAGGTCTCGGAATTGATTTCTAATGATTTGGTTAACTTTGGGGGATGATTTTTGACTTAGGAGCGCGATCGGAATTGAATTTGGAGGTCCGGTGTAGAATTAGGCTTGAATTGGCGAAGTTAGTATTTTGGCGAATTCTGATTGACATGAGATTATGATCCGGGGGTCGGAATGGAATTCTGAGAGTTGCAGTAGCCCCGTCAGGTGATTTTGGATATGTGTGCAAAATTTTGGGTCATTCGGAAGTGTTTTGGTCGGGTTTTTAATCGAATGCGTATTTTGAAAGTTTGAAGAAAACTTAGGCTTGAATCCGTGGTGAATTGATGATGTTTGTGTTGTTTGACATGTTTTGATGATTGGAACAAGTTCGTATAATGTTTTGGGGTATTTTGGTATTTTTGGTTGAGATCCCGGGGGCCTCGGGGTGATTCCGGGTGACTAAACGGATCATTTTGGACTTGAGGAAGTTGCAGATTTTCCAGCTGAACTGCTGCAGGTTTTTACCCATCGCGTTCGCGTGCAAGGAGTCGCGAACACGTAGAAGGAATTTGAGGGCCAGGATTTTTTTTCTTCACATTCTCATTTGAGGCTTCGCCATCGCGTACAGTAAAGCGGCCAAGCATCGCCTTCGCGTGCGATTACTAGCGTTCGCGTAGGTTAGGGCCTCAGACCTTCGCGTTCACGTGGGTTCAACCATGTTCGCGAAGGGTAATTTTGGAAGAGGCAATTTTTTTTCATCGCGAACGCGAGAGTTCCCTCGCGTTCGCATAGAAGAAACTGGGCATCAGAAGGGTTATTAATTGATATTTCATCCGCGAGCCTATGTTATTTTTCCTTCATTGTTGAGCGATTTTGGAGCTTGGGAGAGCTAATTGTAGAGGGATTCGGGGAGGATTGATTGGAGGTAAGTTCCTTAGCCTAAATACACGAGATTATGTTAGATTTAACATGGAAATTGGTTGAAATTCACCAAAAAGGGGTAAAGATAGGGCTTGAGTTTTTTATATTTCAAATTGGAATTTGATAGGTCATTTGAGCTTGGATTTGGGAGTTCTTGGTATGTATGAACTCGTGGCGAGATGAGGAATCCGGTAATGTAGGTTTTGTAATTTTTCGAGTAGCGGGCCCGGGGCTTGGGTTTTGCCAACTTCGTATTTTTGGGTGTTTTTCGAGTTCTTTTAGTTGGGTTAGTTCCATTAGCTTATTTTAACGTATTCCTTGTGGTTTTGGTTAGATTCTACATTCGAGGAGGTCGATTTGTGAGGGAAGCGCAAGGCGAGCTAGGATTTCGGCCGGCTTGAGGTGAGTAATGGTTACGAATGATGTACTGAGGGTTTGAGACCCCGTATTTGCACTATGTAGTGCTATATTGAAATGAGATACGCGCCGTATGATGAGCGTGGTAATGTTACTGCTAGGGATTTGGACTCGGTCCATTTCGATTGATGACTCTTCTGTACTTTTGACAGAGACTGCGCTTATATCCATATATTTTGGGCTAGTTGCCATGTTTGGGGCCTTGTGTCGATCTGTAGAACCCTTAGGGAGCATGTTGAGCTAATTGACCTCACTTTACTTGTTGAAAACATACTCTCAGCCATATCCTTAACTGTAAAACATAATATGAACCAGTCTTAGCAATTTGCACTCTAAACGAGGAATACCTGGAGTTGAAAATCCCGTCTTAGATGGGTGGGCCCGAGAGGCCAAGTCTATATTGACTGAGAGGGTTCAAGGAACCCATAGTGAGGGAATTTGATATACACCGGATCGGAATGCACGCCGCTGTAGTATATTATATGGATCGGACTGCACGCCGCAGTAGTATATTATATGGATCGGATTGCACGCCGCAGTAGTACATTATATGGATCGGACTGCACACCGCAGTGATATATTACATGGATCAGACTACACGCCGCAATATTATAACGCTTGGACTATAGGAGCCCCTCCGGAGTCTGCACACACCCCCAGTGAGCACAGTGGACTATTATTATTAGATCGTGCTGCGTGCCGCAGCAGTATATACTATAATTGGATCGGGCTGCACGCCGCAGCAGTATTACGTATGGATCGGGTTGCGCGCCACAGTAGTATTGGTAAGTTGTCGGACTGTAGGAGATTTTCACCAGTTTTCCCTGATTAGCTGATCTTTACTGTCCTTACTGTTGGTTATAGAACTGTGTAGTGTTCTTACAGGATTTCTTACTTTCAGTTGTTATTTATTGCTATTACTCACTGAGTTGGAGTACCCACTTTACTCCCTGCACCTTGTGTGTAGATACAGGGATCCCGGAGGCATAGCTGAGGTTATTGCTGCTGCCTAGTTCAGTTGTCGGAGTCATTGAGGTAGCTGCCGGTGTCCGTAAGACCCGATTTCTCCTCTTGTCTTTTCTTTTACTTCTGCACCTAGACTTTCATATGTATAGGATGTTGCTCAGTTGTATCTAGAGGCTCTGACTCGTGACGCCAGATCTGATATGGGTTGTTTGATATTATTGTGGTTTTCGTACAGTTTTTATTACTATCACAGACTGAGATTTTGCTTAATTGATATTTTAAATTAAATAACTTATAAGGAGCTTTGTGACTTGGGATGAGAATGTTCTAAAGATCGGGCTTGCCTAACAAGGTGTTGGGCGCCATCACAACCGGGGTTAAGGTCGTGACAAGTTGGTATCAGAGCCTAGGTTACTAGGTCACACGAGTCATGAGCAGGTTTAGTAGAGTCTCGCGGATTGGTACAGAGACGTCTGTATTTATCCTCGAGAGGCTGCAGAACCTTTAGGAAAACGTCACTTTCTTGGAATTCTTATCATGCGTACTTGATTCAGCTTCAGGTATAACTCTTGAAATTCCTTCTACACGTCTGTATGCACACATGAGCGCTCAGTATTTTATGTACCTTGATGGCTTGTGATTCCCCGATCAAGGGGCGAGATGTGATCCCGTGAGTTTGATGTTGGGCCAGTCTGGAGGACTTGAGGCCGGATCTTGCCTATGGTTTGAGCACCGAGGTGCTGATCGTGTGAGCAAGTGTTTTGAACTTATATGTTCAGTATTGTCCTTATTAGCCAGAATGACGGTTAGATATCCATGTGATGAGTATGTTAATACTACGGGATGTATATATATATGACTTGGTAGTGACGAAGAAGTCTACTGGATAATAGATGAACTGTTGAGTGTTCGATTCCTATTGTGACTGATGTGTAGCCCGAATTATGGGCGCGTGAAGAATATTTTCGTATCTCCTAGTTGGAAGTTAAGTGCAATACTCGTGGCAGAATAAGTTGAGACTTAGGAAGACGAAAATGGCTGTGTTATGTGTATGATGGTGGAAGATGTGCTGAAATACTAAATTGAGGTGAAGCAGGTGGGTTATCTCCTGCGGAGTGTTCTTAAGGGGTACGATTCTTATGTTTACTGTTAGAAGATATCATGTGTAATTGAAAGGTGTGTGTTGTAATTTGAAAAAAAAATTGGGTCGCTTCAGAGAGTGGACTCAACTAGTGTGGGGATGAATGCGAGATTTGCAGAGGATTATAGTACTAGATGATCTGTGTTTTCATAAACTTGTAGATGATTTGAGTTTAATCTCACTATAATATTGTGGCATTATTAGAGTAAAAGTATTATGGGTTATTAAATGTGTCCTGATAGATGGCTTCGAGCCAAGTTGGGGAGGTTGCTGTTGATTAGCTAATCGCATGGTTATGTGCTATGTTGTTTCTGTTTCGAGGTATGCTGGCGGATCAGTCCTGGTTGCAGAAAATGAGCCGAGGATGGCACGAGTGAAGCAAAATTTTGATAAAGGTTACATGGTGCTTCGTAGATGTGAGGAAACAATAAGATGTCTTGAGCTTTTATTAATAAAGAATGCTCAGTGTATAGAGAAGGAAGATGGTTGTTTGTATTGGTATGAGATCATGTTCTGCGGCGTCAGAGTGCTAATAAGGCAGAATAGTTCTGTTCGTTAAGTCAGATAATTTACAGTTGTGTAAGAGTGAATGACTCTCGAGAATGGTTTTATTGTGTCCAAGATTTGGCATGTAATAATCAGGTGTCTTAAGGTTGGGCATGTGGCTAGGGACTGTGTTTTCATTAGAAAAGATCAAGACTTGTGATATTTTATGTTAATTATGGGATTCTATGTATCAGTATCTGGGAAGTAATGGTAATGAATTTCAGACTCGCTGGAAGTTCTTCGGGGTAAAGTACTCTGGAATGTGGTATTTCTGGGAACGATTGAGAGAGTATTCAGTGGCCTATGGGTCTTAGACAATATGGTCTTATGTGCGAGTCTCGTGTGGTAAGCTTGGATTGAGGCATTGTGATGCTACAGCGAGGGAGAAATATCAAGTTGATGATGAATAAAAAGAGAAGTTAGATAGATGGAATAACTTGATAGCAGATCGAATCAGTATGGTAAGAATATGATTAACTCTTGTATGTGTTCGAGATAATGAGCTTTTACAGTCATTTTGCAGCAATGCTCTTGGGTTTTGACGGCTTGCTCATCTTGGTTTACATAGAAGGATTCAGTCTTGGCAGTTTATCTTGTACAAATGGAGTTGGCAGAGATGCTCTTGTTGGGTTTTACTGTGGTTTGAAGATGAGTATATTTTCTATGGGTATGCGAAGCATGGAGTGTGTAATGATTTTTCTTCTAAATGGGATCAAGGAAAGTTCTTGACTAGTTGAGTGCGTCGATGTTTGCGGCGCGGAAGGGAGATAAAAGTTCTCATGTTACCCTTGGAGGGTATGGTATATGCGGTGTGTTGTAGAGGACCGAGACTGGCATGTGCGAGGTTTCATTTCAGTTCTGAAAAGAAGTTTATAAAATTCCTAGGCAACGGGTAGCCTCAGGTAACCAAGAAGATGGTACTGCTAATTGAAAGTGATTTGACGAGGATATATGTTTCAGAAAAAGGGCAATGTGACTAAGTTGATGGTACTTCAGTAGTATTGCGGCACTTTCTTGCTAGATCGACTGCTGATATCTGATTATGTTTGATGGCACAGGAGAATTTTAAGAATATCTTTTCGTGGAATGATTGGGTACTCGAGGTGCATCGAACTATGTTCTAGCAGAATGGTTGTGTTCCAAAGACCAGCGGACGGCTGGCAAGTATTGCTTTTATTAATTGGATCTTTGTGACAGATGTCAGTATAGAGGTTACTACCATTGATTCAGTTCCGGTATTGAAGAAATTTTTCGGATGCGTTCCTTATGGTCGGGCATGTCGTCAGGCGAGATTGTGGATTTCGGTATTGATTTGGTGTCGGGCACCGTATCGTATGGCTCCAGCATGAGTTATAGTAGTGGAAGGAGCAGCTTCAGGCTTCTTGGCAATGAGTTTGTTAGTAAGCTGATTGGATACGTGTTTAGCTTGAGTTGGCTTGGTTGGCCCCGAATTGTATTGATGAAGGATAGGTTGATTCGATCGTTATTGAACCTGCTAGTGATTTGGGGAGATCTATGAGTTGCTTTTTCTGTGCTGTGAGGCGTTGTGATTTTCGGATGGTGTTTGAGTTTTGTGGCTTACAACGCTATATGTAGATATTGTTATGCACTCAGTATGCTTATGACCGATGCTCGGCATTTTGTTATAATGAGCAAATTTGGCTCGATGTGCATCTCCCTGTGTGAGATATTTGTATGGATCGGGTGGCATGCCGCCACGGGTATGTTGTCTGGGTCGGGTTGCACGCCGCAACAGTGTGATGATAGGAATAGTTTTCCATATGCCGTCTTGTATGCCTTGTTTCCTGGTTCCAAGGAAAGTCTGTATTGGGTGTTGCTCGGCGAATGGCGCCTCGATTGTGTCCTTTCAAGATCATATGGTGTATATTACTTGCTTCACCATAGGTGTGATGGATTGCTTGGTTTCAGACATTAATCTGTGTGTGGCTGTCTATTTTAAGCATAGTGACTTGAGGTACAACTCTTTCAATTGAGTCATTTTCATGATCTGTGTATATTCAGACTGTCACTTATGGGTGGGCGTAGTTATGCAAGTTAAGGCTTAGGCTCGTATTGATATGTCATATCACCAGGGTGGTGTGTTTGGTCAGAAGAGATCGTTGGGATCA
Source organism: Nicotiana glauca (assembly GCA_026770625.1). Classification (NCBI taxonomy): domain Eukaryota; kingdom Viridiplantae; phylum Streptophyta; class Magnoliopsida; order Solanales; family Solanaceae; genus Nicotiana; species Nicotiana glauca. The sequence continues at coordinate 153,370 of MU717706.1, forward strand.
TTAATGAATACGATCGGATTTGATTTCATCTTGTTGGAAGGATAATATCGAGGTTCAGCTCGGAATCCGCTGTGGTATTAGTCAAAAGGGAAGAAATGCCTTCATGAATGATTGGTCTAAGAAATGGTTATGTTTTACTGCGTGTTTCATCATCATTGATAGGATACGAAGGTGTTGGAGTGAAACTTTAGCTAATAAGAGGTTTTCTATCGGTATTTGGTTGTTGTGGGTAATCACTGTGAATAGAAGTTATCATTTCGAGTGTCTGGATTGTGTGGTATATCATACAGTTCCACCGGAGGTTGCAGGTATGGCTTATTACAACTGGTTCAAGTTTATTCTGAGTATTGACGTGAGGTTCTGATTTTGAGTATGACCTCGGAAAGTGCAATGTGGTTCTACGGTTTATGGTCTAGATGGACTGTGAAATTTCAGCTGTATTGTACTATCGGACCTATGTGAGTTAGGGTGACGTGGGATCACCCCGGGTATATGCTTGGTAAGGTCATTTAGCTATTGGTTGGCTTCTAGAACAACTCTGGGTATGCTCGAGGACGAGCGTTTGTTTAGGTTGGGGAGGATGTGACGACCCGGCCCGCCGTCTCATGTGTTATTGCTTAGTTTTCCCCGTTTGTTGCTTCTTCATATTTCATTATCGATATGTGGTGTGTGAGAGTTGATTTGGAATGGTTTTGATAAGAAATGAGACACTTAGTCTCTTTAAGGAAGCTTAAGTTGGAAAAGTCAACCGGACATTGACTTCTGAGTTAGAGGGCTCGGAATTGATTTTCGATGATTTGGTTAACTTCGGGGGATGATTTGTGACTTAGGAGCGCGATTGGAATTGAATTTGGAGGTCCGGTGTAGAATTAGGCTTGAATTGGCGAAGTTAGTATTTTGGCGAATTCCGGTTGATAGGTGAGATTTTGATCTGGGGGTCGGAATGGAATTCTGAGAGTTGCAGTAGCTCCGTCATATGATTTTGGATATGTGTGCAAAATTTTGGGTCATTCGAAAGTGGTTTGGTTGGGTTTTTAATCGAATGCGTATTTCGGAAGTTTGAAGAAAACTTAGGCTTGAATCCGTGGTGAATTGATGATTTTTTGTTGTTTGACGTATTTTGATGATTGGAACAAGTTCGTATGATGTTTTGGGGTATGTTGGTGTTTTTGGTTGAGATCCTGGGGGCCTCGGGGTGATTCCGAGTGACTAAACGGATCATTTTGAACTTGAGGAAGTTGCAGATTTTCCAGCTGAAATGTTGCAGGTTTTTACCCATCTCGTTTGCGTGCAAGGAGTCGCGAACGCGTAGAAGGAATTTGAGGGCCAGGATTTTTGTTCTTCGCGTTCTCGTTTGAGGCTTCGTGATCGCGTACAATAAAGCGACCAAGCATCGCGTTCGCGTGAGGTTACTCGCGTTCGATTAGGTTAGGGGCTCAGACCTTCGCGTTCACGTGGGTTCAACCGCGTTCGCGAAGGGTAATTTTGGAAGAGGCGATTTTTGTTCATCGCGAACGTGAGAGGTCCCTCGCGTTCGCATAGAAGAAACTGGGCATCAGAAGGGTTATTAATTGATATTTCATCCGCGAGCCTATGTTATTTTTCCTCCATTGTTGAGCGATTTTGGAGCTTGGGAGAGCTAATTGAAGAGGGATTCAAGGAGGATTGATTGGAGGTAAGTTACTTAGCATAAATACACGAGATTATGTTAGATTTAACATGGAAATTGGTTGAAATGCACCAAAAAGGGGTAAAGTTAGGGATTGAGTTTTTGATATTTCAAATTGGAATTTGATAGGGCATTTGAGCTTGGATTTGGGAGTTCTTGGTATGTATGAACTCGCGGAGAGACGAGGAATCCGATAATGTAAGTTTTGTAATTTTTCGAGAAGCGGACCCAGGGCTCGAGTTTTGCCAACTTCGTATTTTTGGGTGTTTTTCGAGTTCTTTCAGTTGGGTTATGTTCCATTAGCTTATTTTAACGTATTCCTTGTGGTTTTGGTCAGATTCTTCACTCGAGGAGGTCGATTTGTGAGGGAAGCGCAAGGCGAGCTAGGATTTCGGCCGGCTTGAGGTGAGTAATGGTTACGAATGATGTACTGAGTGTTTGAGACCCCGTATTTGCACTATGTAGTGCTATGTTGAAATGAGATACGCGTCGTATGATGAGCGTGGTAATGTTATTGATAGGGATTTGGACTCGGTCCATTTCGATTGATGACTCTACTGTACTTTTGACTGAGACTGCACTTATATCCGTATATTTTGGGCTAGTTGCCACGTTTGGGGCCTTGTGCCGATCTGTAGAACCCTTAGGGAGAATGTTGAGCTAATTGACCTCACTTTACTTGTTGAAAATATACTCTCAGTTATATCCTTAACTGTAAAACATAATATGAACCGGTCTTAGAAATTTGCACTCTAAACGAGGAATACCTGGGGTTGAAAACCCCATCTTAGCTGAGTGGGCCCGAGAGGACAAGTCTATATTGACTGAGAGGGGTCAAGGACCCCATAGTGAGGGTATTTGATATACACCAGATCGGACTGCACGCCGCAGTAGTATATTATATGGATCGGACTGCACGCCGCAGTGATATATTACTTGGATCGGACTGCACACCGTAGTATTATAGCGCTTGGTCTGTAGGATCCCCTCCGGAGTCTGCACACATCCCCAGTGAGCGCAGTCGACTATTATTATTAGATCGGGCTGCGCGCTGCTGCAGTATATACTATAATTGGATCGGGCTGCGCGCTGCTGCATTATATACTATAATTGGATCGGGCTGCGGCGCAGTAGTATTGGTAAGTTGTCGGACTGTAGGAGATTTTCACCAGTTTTTCCTGATTAGCTGATCTTTACTGTCCTTACTGTTGGTTATAGAACTGTGTAGTGTTCTTACAGGATTTCTTACTTTCATTTGTTATTTATTGCTATTACTCACTGATTTGGAGTACTCACTTTACTCCCTGCACCTTGTGTGTAGATAAAGGGATCCCAGAGGCATAGCTGAGGTTATTGCTGCTGCCTAGTTCAGTTGTCAGAGTCATCGAGGTAGCTGCCGGCGTCCGCAGGACCCGATTTCTCCTCTTGTCTTTTCTTTTACTTCCGCACCTAGACTTTCATATGTATAGGATGTTGCTCAGTTATATCTAGAGGCTCTGACTCGTGACGCCGGATCTGATATGGGTTGTTTGATACTATTGTGGTTTCCGCACAGTTTTTATTACTATCACTGACTGAGATTTTGCTTAATTGATATTTTAAATTAAATAACTTATAAGGAGCTTTGTGACTTGGGATGAGAATGTTCTAAAGGTCGGGCTTGCCTAACAAGGTGTTGGGCACCATCACGACTGGGGTTTGGGTCGTGACAGTTCGGAGGCACCATTTGCATAGCCCGAGAACACCATGTCATGTCCTGAGGATCCCTTTAATCTTTTGCATATCATTATTCAAAGGAATCATGGTTCGGAGGCATCATTCTCATAGCCCGAGAGCATCATTTCATGGCCTGTGAATCCTTTATTATACGCTTCATGGCCCAGGACATCATGGTCTAAGGACGTCATCCTAACCGTCCAAGACAACATTCATGGTCCGATGGGAATTTGTATCATGTTTAAATTTACGCACAATATATGCTTGTTTTATTTATTTGCAGGTGAACCGGCGAGCAACGATCATCTCGGCAGTAGAGATCCCGCTCCAGTTCCCCCAGCCCTATTAGACTTCAACCACTCACCCCGTCCTAAATATTGCGTCCGTTCTTGAAAGTCTCCATCGGCATACTCCGTCGGCAGAGCACGGACTAATTTCCCTCGAACCATTTCGTTCGGTCAAAATTGGTCACCATATCTTTACCCGACAACTCTTTCATCCTTCCCAGGTAAAGAGGGGCGCCTGTTGTTTCCTATTTTTTCTGTATATTTTATATGAAAAATACTTTCAGAATAGCCTGTATATGCATATATAAGTATGTTCCAATGTTTTACTATTTTTTCTTAAATTTTAAAAGATTTTTTAAATCAATTTATTACCCTATTTTATCAGAAAAATCCAATAATTACTCCCAAAATTATCATTTTAGTGATTTATTTATTGGATTCTCTTATTTACACTAAAATATAGCTAACATAATTTTACAAATTTATTTAGTATTTTTTAAGCTAAATTGCATAAATTGCAATATTAGCCTCTTTTAAAATTTAATTGTATTTATAGTTATAAGATTAACTCAAATATTTTTAATCTAGTAATTATGTATTATTAATTATTTTAGTACTCTTAATTTACTTCTAGAAATTATTTTACTATTTTTCATAAAATAAACAAGGGAAAAATGGCTATTTAAATATTAGCCCATTTTTATTTCAATTTTGGCCGGATTTGGCACCCCAATTGAACCCAGCCTGAGGCCCAATTACCCTGACCCAAATCCTAATCTACACGACCCTTTTAAAATAACCCACCCAGATCCCCCATTCAATCCAGGCCGTTGATCAAAATGATCAACGGCCACCCTTTAATATTTCCTTTTTAATTTCTCATTACCCCCCAAACCCTAACCATTTCTCAACTGTAGCCGCCCTTGAATTCCCCCTTCTCCCAAACTCTCACTCAAACCTAGTCGCGGCTTTTAGTCACCACCCCAAAATCGCCTGAATCCATGGCTTCCAAAGCCATTAAAGGCATGTACCTGCGTCCTATGACTCCTACATGCTCGATTATCATGGTTTCGAGGCTAGACCTTGAAGAAGCTTGGTCCATTCCTCGGGTGTCAATGACCTTCCAAGCCTTTCTCACTATCTGGGTTCTTCTGAAACCCTAAATTTCAAGGTTTTTCCGATTCTCTTAGATCCATTGTAGATCTATGTTTTCTCTAAGCTCCTAAAAGTTTTCTCATGGTTTCTTTTAAAACTCTACTTTCAGAACCTTTGTCTTTTCTGATTTAGGGTTTTTGTTACTTTATTTCGAAGCTCTTCTAGATTTTAAACATGTTCTACTGTGTTTCTTATGTTGTTCTTCTACTGTGTTGCTTATGTTGTTATTCTATTGTGTTTCTTTATATTTTTCTTCTATTGGAATATGCAAGTTAAAAGTCTTAGTTCCTTTTTGAGATTGCTGAACTTATTTCGTTAGTATTTCTGCCTGATTTACTTGTTTTCGTCTCTATACTCGATTGACGGGGAAATCCCTAAATTTGGGAATTCATTGGAGTTTAGAGACTATTTGCTATGTGATTAGCTTGTTCTTCATATCTGAACTTGTTTGGTTTCAAAGCTCTAATTTCTTTGAACCTATTCGAGTTTCTGAAAGTTGTTTCATCTACTGCTCGGTTGAATTTTTGAATCTGTTGTTTCTTTATATGATTTTAACATCTTGCTAATTTCTATAAGGTTACTTTCTCTTCTCTGTTACTGTGTAACTGAAATTGACCTATGTGACTACCTGTGTTTGCTACTATATGATGTTTCTCTTTGTCCTAAATTCAGCCTTGCCCGCTTAATACTTATATACTCTTTTATATGCTGAATTTCCCTCTAAAATGACCTTCAATTTGGGACTCATTTCAAACCTTCTTGTGTAAGTCTGATTGATTCTTTCCTTGTTTACTGATTTCCCTGATTCTTGGGTTAATTTGAGAACTTTCCCTTAGCCTTTCAATTCTCCTATTTCTGACTTGGTTTATTTATAATTTCAAATCCCTGACTCCTTGATTTACTATGTACTGGTTGGTTTATTCTATTTCTTACCTTATTTGGTTAACCGTGTATTTCAAAGATTCTTCATTAATTCTTCCCTTAGTTAAACCCCTATGTATTTACCCCTAATTGTCTACTTTGCACAAGGTGTTAACTTGATTTATTTCCTTAAAAGTTTTTGGCCCATTACTGTTTAAGTTTAAATTCCTTAATTAAAGGAAGCTCTTATACTCATTGATTTTTAATTGATACACAGTTCCATAATTATTTTCTTGCCTTATTTTCTACCTATTTTCACACTAAAAATACCTGGATTTTGCATTGACACAGAATACACGAACACTCTTAGTTTCTGAACTCTCACTCACACTCAAAAACTGTTCTCTTTTGTTACTTGTACTGCGGCCTACCTTCAAGTCCTACTACTTGCTTTTAATGTATCTTACTCTTTGAAACTGGTATGTTCTGATTAAGATTTACAGCATCACAACAATGTATTTATTTAATACTTTTACCCTCTTGTCTATCTATTACTGATGTTCAGTTCCATTGGAGCTATTATTAGAGGACCCAGTTCCAGAAGCTTAGGCAGAGCAGGTACGAGAGCCGGAGGCTGAGAGAGATCCTAGGAGGAGAGGGGTGATCCCCAAAACTGATGACTTGGAGATACAACTGGAGGACCCCGAGGGAGGTGACCCAGGGACCCAGCTAGTGGCCCCACTGATGTTCTGGACCCTATGCAGACAGAGGATCCATAGGGAGTTTTCTTTACTCTGTAACCCCCATTGATCTTATTTTTTGCTATTAGCATTGAGGACAATGCTAGTTTTTGTTTGGGGGGTGGTCCTATTTTGATTGATACTGGATTGTAATTATAATACTGGTTCTTCTTTATTGTCATTTTTCACTTTTATTATGTATATAACTTTACCATTTATTTTTCACTTTCATTTTTTTCAATTCTGTTATGTATATAAAGTTATTTTTCCATGTATATATTCATTTCCCCTCTTATGTATATTCGTCTTAATCCCCTATATGTTTACTTTTCGTATTTTACTTTATAACTTCTTTCGCAATTTTCCTTAATGGCATAGCTTCTTAGTTCATTTAGTATTTCTTTTTCAATTAGCAGCTTCTTACTTTTACAAGTTTTCATGACCAATAAGCCTTTGGTGTTCTTAATGCCATGGTTATTTCCAAAGATGGAATTTTGTGAACTGGGTGGCTCTTACCGATGATAGATGGTGATTGCTACCAACTTTGCACTACTAATAAGTAGCAAGAGAGGGTCGCAATAGCTTTTATCTGATTTTGGGTCGGGATCGAGATCCACAGAGAGCTAGAATTGGAATCAAGTATCTATTTAGTTTAGGATTGCATATGCGCTCTTAATTACACTTCTCATCATTTTTGGGTTTTCTTTATAATTCTACTTTTAACAAACTACAAATTGTAAATTAAGTTAAGAGTTAAATATTGCAAGTTGTATCTAATAGTTTAAAGGGCACTAGGGTAGTGACTTCCGCCTAAGTAGTCAATTGACGGGTACTTGAGTCTAAGGCATCTTTGACATATTTGGGGAATATGATATAACCGTTGCACTAATTTACCCACTCTACACCTCTCGGTGGTTCAAGTGATTTTTCCCAATTGACTCTCTCAAGATCAGTATGCAAATTTCCACAAGCAACTAGGGTTCAAGTCGAGTATTACTCTCTCGAGGTTTAACCCTTTAATTGAGGCTATCAATCTCTTGAGTACGCCACAATTCCTTATTGGATCAATTTCGGAGACTTAGGCTCTCTTTCTCAAGAAGAACCTTAGTCAACTAAACACAAACTAGTGTTTGCAACCACTAATTCAGCAATTTAACCATGAAATTGACCCAAATATCAAACACCCATAGTCAATTTAGCCCTAAAATGCAAGACCCATCAATTACTAGGGTTGAGCCACAACCCTAGCTACGGGGTCTAGCTACTCATATTCAAAGAAGAAAAACAAGAAATAGAAGAATAAAAATACATATTAATTAATTTCTAAGCTAAATACAGAGATTCAATGATGAAAAGTAAGCAAAAATGCCCAAATGGCTAAGAAAAGTTGACCCCACAGCGCAACTGATGTAATATAATATCTGATACCCTAAAAATGGAAAAAGAATCTATTTATACGAAGTTAAAAAATTTGGACAAAATTGCCCCTGCGGGGTTAGTGCGGACCGCACAAAATGGACCGCGGTCCGCACTGGGCTCTTGACTTTAAAATTCTTGGTCTCTGAACTTGGGCTCTGCGGACCGCACAAAATGGATTACGGGTGCGGAGGCTTCTAGTGCGGTTCGCACAGAATGGACTACGAACCACACATGCTTCAAAACTTCATTCTTCATCTTCTCTGAACCTTGGCTCTGCGGATCGCACAGAATGGTATTGTGGCCGCATTGCCTTCAGTGCGGACTGTACAAAATCTAGTGCGGCCACATTGCCTTAATGCTTGAAATAACAACTCTCTGAATCTCCCAGTGCGGACCGCACAAAGTGTAGTGCGGCCGCACTGGGTCTGCTTTGCTTGAGCTTGCCTTGCCTTTGTCACTTGTGCGAGTTTCACTCATTTTGAGCCGATCTTTGACATCTTGTCACTTCGTTGATAAAACCTGCAATCAATCACAACTTGTGAGCCTTTTTGGGACTATTTTGTATGAATTTCTAATCAAAGCATAAGCGAGAAGGAGTATAAAATGCGTCAAAATCATCAGTTATCAACTCCCCCAAACTTAAGCTCTTGCTTGTCCTCAAGCAAACAAAATAAGACCCACACCTTAAGGGAAAATCCAATAATTTTTCAGTTGTCCTAAAGCAACCTCAATTAGCATCAATTGGGACTACAATTTCCCTCAATACAAATGAATCATTAACAACATTTACTCTTTGAAAAACCATGGATCAAGTGCGACACAAGAGCATCAAGAGTTGACTTAACACATCAAAGAACTCTTTCAATTACTTTGGTCATTGTGGAACCTAAACTAACACATCTTCAACTCTCCCTAAGCAAATATCACCTTTAGAATAATGGCACGCAAAATGAGGTTAATGTGAATTCACTCATCTCTCTCAAGAAAAAGTCACAAGTGCGGCTCTAGGTACCATATGCTTTCCCCTTATGCGAGTATCCACTAATGTAAGCTTCATTCAACTCAAGATCATATAGGGTTTTTGTGGAGATATTGTGAAGGCTTTTGGTTTCAGGGTAGGGAATATTTTGGTCTAAATGGGTTCCATCTTCCCTTAAGCACTTCTTTTGATTCATTTGACATCCATTCACTTGACTCTTTGAGTCATTTTCACTTCTTTCTATGGGGTTAGAGAGACACACTGTCACTCTTTCTTAGGCATTTCAAACCTTTTCTCCTTTTTCAACTTTCCACACCTTTCATTCTTTGCTTTTCTTGAATCCCTTTTTATTCATTTTCACATTGAACATTCTTTTTGTCTTTTTTCTTTTCTTTATTTTTCATTGCCTTTCATTTTCTTCATTTTTATGCCTTTTTTTACCACTTTGTTGCAATCCTCGTCTCTCCCCCCAAAATTATACTTCTGCCATGTGCTAAAGGAATGATTGGGTGACAAGAGACTGTATCTTTTAGAACGGGTATAGGCTTGTATCATGGTTCTTGAAAGAAAAAGGTTTAAGGCTCAAAATGATTAACTAGGGATCTTATCATTGGTAGGCTATGGAATTGTTCAAACTATTATTTGGACAGCCTATAATCATGTCTCAAGTCAAAATTCACTTATGATTTCTCCTCAAAAAACATTCAGGGCAAGTTCTAGACAAATGGCTCGGGACTTGGACTTGCAATTCAATTACTCACCATATAAGCTAAGGGATTGCTAAAGACCTAGAGTCGGGGGCCCACCACAACCTTAGATACGATTTGAGCATACAATGGTCTCGAAAAACCACTTGATGATTATCGGTCAACACAAGAGTCTCAAGGTCACGACTTTCACCATCCTAAACACAACAATTTGTTTTTGACCATGAGATCAAAGGCAAATGTGTTAGGCCCAAGTGAAGCTTTGCTTGAGGCACCCTTAACTACTACTATTAAAAACAAAAAGAAAAACGGACTCAAACCCTTAAGAAGGCTGTCACGCCATCAATCATTGGTAAGAGCCACCCAGTTCACACAATACTCCACCTTTGGAAAGAACCGTGGCATTAAGAAAACCAAAGGATTATTGCAAACTTCAAAAACAAAAAGCTATGAATCACAAATAAGTAGCTAAAAACAAAAAAAATTTGCGAAAAATAGAATGAATATGTACAAGAGGGGATTTGAATATACAATGGACTGGATAAATATACACAATGTGATATAACTTTATATACAGACCCAAAGTGAAATAAAAATGTGATAAATGTAACAAAATATCAAAATTATATACAGACCAAAGACAAAAAGATAAAGAAAGCATAAAAATATATCAAATATATATATAATCATCCAAATGAATAGTAGGGCCTACCCCCTCAAATGAAAGCTGGCATTGTCCCCAATGCCAACTAGTCTAAATAAAGCATCAAAAGATAAGAGGGAAAGGATATAGAAGACTCCCTAAGGCCCGTCTATCTGCATAAGGTCATGTGTGGTCCCTGGGTTCTCTGTGTGCTCGGGAACCTTAGACTGGTCCCCTGTGGCTTGCTGCTCTCCTACTAGTACCTGGGCCTGGACCTGGACAGGCTCTGGAACTGGTACATCCTGTGGCTGACTGGAGGAAGTCTTCGGTGGGTACGCCAACTGGATGATAGCATCATCAGCTCTAGGAATCATCCCCCTCCTCTGGGAAGCCTCTAAGACTACTTCGGCTATGGATAAACTGTTGGGGCTGGTTCCTGGAGTAATAAATCTAAAGGCAGGTTATCTGCCTTCAGCCTGTCTACATCTGCTCTCAACTCTTTCACGGACTCTTTGGAGGCCCGTGTCTTCCCCAGCTTTTTGTTCTCCCGAGCAAGCTCCTTGAGAGCCTTTCTGTGTGAATCAACTGCCTTGGAGAGCGCTGCCTGAGAGCCGAGGATCTTCTTCTGGTTGTCAAGTATCTCCTTAAGTGCATCCTCTATCAACTGTGGAACCTGCGGAGCTGGAGGTGCTGCCCGAGCCTCTACCATAGTGGTGAGTGAAGACAACTTGGATGAGGCAGTCTGCATCCAGTTGTTTATGCTAAAAAGTGCCTGGCTCAGTTGGTGAGCAGTAATAGGATGGGCCGGGGAAGATGGAATCTCTGGGCCTACTGATGTGGATGGACCGGCAGGAGTGGCTGTGGATATGGAAGGATCGGGAGACACATCTGTGGAAGCGAATGTTGGCTCAGCAGGAGCCACTACCAAAAATGGCTCTTTAAACTGGCCAATTGTAGTCGTAGTTGTACCCTTGAAGTTCTTGCTCTTGGGGTTATCATCCCCTTGCATTCTGTACCACGAGAAAGGGGCCTTCGCTTTGACTTTGACATCGAAGGGCCTCTTTTATACCTTCAAGTCCCAAAAGTACATAGTGAGGGTGCTGGGGAAAGGATAGTTCTGGTCATGCTCCGCACCCACTGCAGTGATAATCCGGGGCATCACATTCCCCACATTTATGGGGTACCCTGCTATAATAGAAGAAACCAACACATCTCGGTGGAGAGGTAGGGAGTTGTCGTGAGTGGTAGGGTCCAACCGACTGCAAATAAAAGTCTCCCACCCCCGTGCCTCAAAGTTCAGTCTCCATCTCAGAATACGGACTCCAGCAATCAACCAGTCCAGGGTGGTACCTGGGATTGCCAGGTATTGTGACAACCATGGATGAACCTCTTCACCCATTGCCATCTTTGCTATGTATAAGGTCTCATCCTCCTTATTGAATCCAAGGTATCCATTGAGGTACTTCCCTTCAAATAACACATTCAGATTCTGAACCTTGGTCACTTTGGAGCCCTTTTTGATGTGGGCTACATTGCAGTAAAATTTTTTGGCCATGTGTTCGTTGGCATCCACACAATCTTCTAGAAAATGCTCCCAGCCCACTCTAGTCATAAACTATCTCTGCACATTGGGGTTGTGGGTTAGTAGGTCTCTATCAATGAAGCTCCTCTCAGAATAACTTTCTCACCGGCCACCACTCCCGGAATTTGTGGTACGCCACCTCACTAACAAATCTATCACGCCAAACCTCCGGCTTCCTAATTCTATCAACACCCCCAACCCTTGGTTCTCCTCCTTCTGCCACTTCCTCCTCTCCCTCTACTTCCTCCTCATATCCTCCTCTACCCTCTTCGGATAAAAAAGCTATGGGAGAGGTGGAGTATTCCCCACTACCTGCTGCTGAGCCCATAGATGACCCAGAAAAAACATGTGTTGGTGCTTGGGCAGTGGGTGATGGTGGAGGATTAGTATCTGTTAGCCTGAATCTCTCCGGCCAGTCTTCAACATATTCTGGCACGGAGTCTAAAGAAATTTCTTGGAAGGGCTCATACTCACTCCCGGACTGATCACAAGCCTTGTCTGTAGTCTTGATGATTTTCCTTTGGTTCTTTATGTTTTGCCGGACTTGGGGAGTGAGTCTTATCATTTTCTTGCCCTTGCCCTTGCCCCCCGGGAGGATTCACCTCTTCTCGGTTGTTTTGAGCCTTTTCCTTGTTGTCTCACCATTGTCTACAATTACAATTCAAATAAATTGTTAGTATCAGTAGTCTCAGATAAAAAAGTATTTCAGAACATAATTAAATTGTTGCAGACATGTTGTAGAAAATAGCCCAGTACGGACCGCACAAAATCAACCGCGGTCTGCATAGGTATGGAGTTCAGAAACCCATCCTCTATATAGACTAGCTTAAAATTGTAGTGCAGCCACACAGGGGTCAGTGCGGACTGCACAAAATGTAGTGCGGCCGCACTGCCCAAAGTTTAGTTTCACAAAAGTTCATCAGTGCGGTCCGCATAAAATTGTAGTGCGGACCGCACTAGGGCATCGTGGACCGCACAGAATCGACTGTGGTCCGCACTACATGCCCAATTTTTCCATAATTGAAATTAAGCCCAAATTTTACACCTAAGGCGTGCTCCTACGTGTTTGACTAGTTTATTTAACTAAGTAATTCAACAAAATCAAGAAGTTAATTAACCTAACCTAACAATTAAGAAAATATGGGAGGGAGAAGAAATAAAAGCTAAGAAAAAGAAAATAACAAATTTAAAGCAATTAAGTTGCTATTAATGCACCAAATGTGAGATGGGAAGAAAATCAGCAAGTCCAAGCAAGAATTACGAGAGCAGGCAAGATGAATAGTATTTTTTTAGGCTCTGAGAGTTAAAATTGTGAAAAGAGTAAAAGGGGACCCTCAAGGACTATTTATAGAAAAGCCCAAGGGGCCCATTCTCACCAACCAGTGCGGTCCACACAAAATGGACCGCAGTCCGCACTACACATCTTTGTACAAGCTTGAGAAGGCAACACTCCGCGTTCCACACAAAATGGACTGCGGCCGCAGAGATCCAGTGCGGCCGCACTGGCAAACTTCAGAGAGATCACACTTCACCCATTGCCAGTGCGGTCCGCACAAAATGGTAATGCGGTCACACTGGAAACTTTAGAGACCTACATTTTTCACTATGTCTTGCACTGCATCAATACAACCCTATAACATCTCACAACCAGTTAGCCCTAAAATCAATCCTACACTACAATGAAAATCAAATAAAAAACAAGAATGAAAAATACATGGGTAGCCTCTCAATAAGCGCCCGATTTAACGTCGCGGCACGATGCATGTTACCATCCAATCATTTGAAATGCACAAGAGCCACCACATGGCTATCATCAAACTTCCCCAAATAATGCTTGAATCTATGCCCATTCACTCTAAAAACTTCACCATTTTTGTTCTTTAAATCAGTTGCACCAAATGAGGTCACACACACTACTTCAAACGGCCCGCTCCATTTTGACTTGAGCCTTCCTGGGAATAACCTTAGCCTAGAGTTGAATAAGAGCACCAAATCCCCATCTTGAACTCTTTGCCCTAAGTATACTTGTTGTGAAGGTATTTAATTTTATCCTTATACAGGGAAGAACTAGAGTAGGCATGGAATCTAAATTCGTCAAGCTCATTGAGTTGCTCCACCCGAAGATTGGCAGCTACGTCCCTCTCAAGATTCAACTTCTTTATTGGCCTTATGCTCCAACTCCACTGGTAAATGACATGCTCTCCCAAACACCAACCGACACAGTAACATACCAATTGGGGTCTTGTAAGCGGTCCGGTAAGCCCATAGAGAATCATCTAACTTTTTAGACCAATCAGTCCTATTGGCATTGAAAGTTTTGGACAAAATGCTCTTGATCTCCCTGTTGGACACTTCAAACTGGCCACTTGCTTAAGGATGATAAGGCGTAGACACTTTGTGATTGACACCATACTTGGAAAGCAAGGCATCAAAAGCTCTATTACAAGAATGCGATCCACCATCACTAATAATTGCTTGAGGCATACCAAACTTTGTGAAAATGCTCTTTTTCAGAAATGCCACCACACTCCTAGATTCATTGTTGGGAAAGACCACAGCCTCAACCTATTTTGAGACATAATCAACCGCGACAAGAATGTAGGTATTTCCACATGAGATTACAAAAGGGACCATAAAATCGATACCCCATGCATCAAAGATATCAACTTCGAGAATGGTGTGTAGAGGCATCTTATCTTTCTTGGAAATCCCACCCGCTCATTGATATTGATCACACCTTTTTACTAGATCACTTGCTTTTTTGAACAAGGTTGGCTAATAAAAATCAAAACTCAGAACTTTTGAAGCCTTCCTCGCCCCTCCACGTTGGCCACCATAGGGGGAGGAGTGACAAGCCTCTAGGATGCTAAATTGCTCAACCTCAGGTACAAACCTCCGGATCACTCCGTCGGTGCAAATCTTGAACAAGTATGTCTCATCCCAATAGAAGTCCAGACTATCCCGTTTGAGCTTCTTCCTTTGGTTTGAAGAGAACTCGTACGGGATAATGCCAGTCACAAGAAAATTAGCAATGTCCGCAAACCATGGCATATCACTCATCGACATAGAAAGTAGTTGCATATCGGAAAATGCATCATTGATCTCTAGGCCATCACATGGCCTTCCTTCCTCCTCCAAGCGGGAAAAATGGTCCGCAACTTGGTTTTCACTACCTTTTCGGTCCACAATTTCTAGATTAAAATCTTGGAGTAGTAACACCCATCGCATCAACCTTGCCTTGGAGTCTTTCTTTGTCATCAAGTACCTAAGGGCGGCATGATCGGTGTGCACTATGACTTTAGCCCCCATAAGGTACGGCCGAAACTTTTCTATTGCATACACTATGGCCAATAACTCTTTATCGGTAATCGTGTAGTTTCTTTGAGCCTCATTCATAGTATTGCTTGTGTAGTACACTGGATGAAACATTTAGTTAACTTTTTTACCCAAGACAACCCCAACCGCAACGTCACTTGCGTCGCACATGAGCTCAAAGGGTAAGCTCCAATTTGGTGCGGTAATGATAGGGGTAGTAGTCAAGTTAAGCTTTAGAAGCTCAAATGCTTGCATACATCACACATCGAACAGAAACTTGGCATCCTTCTCTAGAAGCTTGCACAAGAGGTTTACCACCTTCGAAAAATCTTTTATAAACCTCCGATAAAACCCCGCGTGCCAAAGAAAACTCCTCACCCCCTTGACAGAAGTGGGGGGAGGAAGCCTTGAAATCACCTCTATCTTGACTTTTTCAACTTCAATCCCACGCTTTGAAATTTTGTGGCCCAACACTATGCCCTCTTCAACCATGAAGTGGCACTTTTCCCAATTTAGCACAAGATTGGTGTCTTCACACCGGGCCAGAACTCTATCCAAATTTCCCAAACACTCTTCAAATGAATCACCAACCACACTAAAATCATCCATAAAGACCTCCAAGATATCTTCTACCATATCAGTGAAAATAGCCATCATGCATCGTTGGAATGTCGTCGGAGCATTGCACAACCCGAACGGCATCCGAGAGAAAGCAAAGGTGCCATATTGACAAGTAAAGGTGGTATTCTCATGATCCTCCGGAGCGATTAAGATTTGATTATATCTCAAGTATCCATCCAAAAAGCAATAAAAGGCACGCCCCGCAAGGCGATCAAGCATTTGGTCAAGAAATGGCAATAGGAAATGATCCTTGCGGGTCACCTTGTTCAACTTCTGGTAGTCCATGCATACCCTCCATCTGGTAACTGTCCGAGTGGGTATAAGTTCACAGTTTTCATTTGTCACCATAGTCATTCCACCCTTCTTCGGCACACATTGCACCAGAGAAGTCCATGAGCTATCGAAAATAGGGTACACAACCCCAGAATCTAACCACTTTATCACTTCTTTCTTCACCACTTCTTGCATTGCTTCATTCAACCTCCTTTGATGTTCCAAGGAGGGTTTTGCACCATCCTCCAAAATAATCTTGTGCATGCAAAATGCGTGGCTTATTCCCCGAATGTCGGCCAAAGTCCATACAATTTCCCTCTTCCTCTTTTTGAGCACCGCCAAAGTGGTATCTAACTGCAAGTTAGTAATACATGAGGAAAGAATAACTGGTAAAATAGAACTAGGGCCTAAGAATTCATACTTGAGGTGTGGAGGTAATGGCTTCAACTCCAACACCGGGGGTTCCTCAATTGAAGGCTTTGTTGGAGATGTCTTTCTATTTTCAAGATCCAAAGAAAGTTTCCTAGGCTCATAAGAATAAGAGCTCATTCCATGTAAAGCATTCATGCACTCCACTCTGCTTGCATCGTCATTGACATTCAAATTTAAAAACATGACCTCCAACGAGTCCTCCACATTAATCATAGCACTTGTATCATCAATTATCACAGTCGTGACTAGATCCACAAATGAGCACACTTCAGTACAATTGGGCTGCTTCATTGACTTGCACACATGGAATACTACCTTTTCATCACCCACCCTGAAAGTGAGTTCCCCTACTTCCACATCTACTAGGAAAGGTCTCCCCAATATGATCCGGATTTCATAGTCCACCTCGCAATCCAATATCACAAAATCCGCTAGCAAGATAAATTTTGCCACCCTGACAAGCACATCATCAACAATATCCAAAGGTTGCTTCATTGATCTATCTGCCATTTGTAATCTTATGGAAGTTTGTCTAGGTGGACCAATGCCCAAAGTCTTGAAAAATGAGTAGGGCATCAAGTTGATACTCGCCCCTAGATCACATAAAGCCTTGGAAAAATCCGCACTCCCAATGGTGCAAGGAATGATGAAAGCACCGGGATCCTCTAGCTTCGAGGCCATTAAATGCACTATAGCACTAACTTGGTGAGTCATCTTTATAGTTTAACAATACATAGAATGCTTCTTTGTGACTGAGTCTTTCATAAACTTTGCATAGCCCGACATTTATTCAAGAGCCTCCACCAAAGGCACATTAATAGACAAGCTCTTCATCATATCAATGAACTTTTTAAACTGAATATCATTTCTCTGCTTTGCGAGCCTTTGAGTATAAGGTGGAGGTGGCCTTGGCAAAGGAGTCTTGGCTTTTAGCACAACCGGCTCTGGCATGTCAATCACACATTCCCTAGATGGGTTCACAGCATCTTGAGTTTCCACCTCAGCCTCGTTAATGTCAATCCTCACTTCATTGTTCACATTGTCATCAACCACATCTTCAACTACCAAAGGGGCTTCATATTTTTGAAACTCAACATCATCATCAACCACTTGCTTTTGTTTCGAGGCATTCACATCACCGCTTTTCCCACTTCTTGTCGTAACCGCCATGACATGATTGTTCCTACCCTTTGGGTTCACTATCGTATCACTTGGTAGAGAACCCTTCGGGTGAGTATTCAATGACTAAGAGATTTGGCCTAATTGCACCTCCAAGTTTCTAATAGAGGTATTGTGGGAAGCCAATTGTGCATCCGAATCCGCATTCTTCTTCATCATTTGTTCGAACATCATTTCAATTCTACCCATATCATTGTTGGAAGAACTAGGACCTTGAGAAGGAAATGGGGGTGGATTGTTAGGTTGTTGGTACATAGCATTGAGAATTGTCGTTCTTTGAAAAGGGAAATAGAAAAAATGATTCACGAAGGGGTAATCGTGATCAATGACAGTAGCAGGGAGCATGCGAATCCTTTTGAGAATGTGCTGATTAAAGATGAAAATATTAAAGTTGGTAATGGTCTCAGAAATATTGATGCGGAGCTGAGTGGATAAGATTCCAAGCGTGGTAATTTGAAAGATATTCCTTTTTGGCTAGCCATGAAGGAGTCTTGGTAGTTTGCTCTGATTTTCCTTCAAGTTTGTCCGGACTATTCCGAGGTTGTAATCCAGATTTTATTTTTTCAGTCTGTCTAAGTGTGCAAACCTTGTTATCTTGTATTTTCCAATAAAATGAAATTTCTCTTCTTCATTATTCCTAATATTTTATTTTTGTTTTTCTTATTTTCTTCTGTACAGTTCTTCTTACGCTGGTTCTAATGACATGGAATGCATGAGGAACCCTCAGCCCAGTCTAAAAAATCAATCTAACTCAAGAACAATAGGTACAAGAAGTTCACCATTTATGGGGTTAAGTACACTCACCTGGAGAGGACGTATTGCGCCCTAACTTGGGTAACACAAAAGTTGAAACATCATCTGTCGTCATATACTACTTATCTGACGGTCTGTCGTCATATACTACTTATCTCACGGTTGGATCCGTTGAAGTATCAAATATCATTTGTCAATTTGGAATCCCAAGGGTAATCATCACAGATAATGGTGCTAATCTTAACAACAATTTGATGAAGGAGGCATGTCAAAAGTTTAAGATTACACATCGCAATTCTACTCCATATCGTCCCAAGGAAAATGGAGCAATCGAGGCAGCCAACAAGAACATAAAGAAAATACTGAGGAAAATGGTAGAAGGTTCCAGGCAATGGAATGAAAAATTAACATTTGCACTGTTGGGTTATCGCACTACTGTTCGTACTTCAGTAGGTGCAACTCCTTATTTGTTGTTGTATGGCACTGAAACAGTAATACCTGCGAAAGTTAAAATCCCGTCCTTGCGGATTGTCATGAAGGCTGAGATTGATGATGATGAATGGGTCAAAACCCGATTGGAGCAGTTGAGTTTGATTGATGAGAAAAGATTGGCAGCGGTGTGCCATGGTCAATTATATCAACGGAGAATGGCAAGAGCGTACAACAAAAAGGTACATCCCCATAAGTTTGAAGTGGGTCAACAAGTGTTGAAACATATCCTTCCAAATCAGGCTGAAGCGAAAGGCAAGTTCACCCCAAATTGGCAAGGGCCGTTCATTGTGACAAGAGTGTTATCCAACGGTGCTTTGTATCTAACAGACATCGAAGGCAAATGTGTAGACATGGCCATTAACTCTAATGCAGTCAAAAGATACTATGTATGATTTTCTCTGGTTTATTGTAATTGTTTGTATTTGGCATTGTTTCGAAGACTGGAATGACGATGGCAATTTGTTCTGCTATCTAAGCACTTTACCCTTTGTTTCCCCCCTTTGAGCCTTATTCATTTTATTTCATACCCCTCTTTTGGAATCAACAACAAAAAGAAAAAAAAAACAGAAAAGGAAAAAATATATAAGTGAAAAAATTGCAACAACAAGGAAAATCGGGTGAACTACGTTTGACCTGATTCCTCGTAAGGATACGTAGGCAGCTTCACGGCTCGATCATAGGGAAATAAACCTTGAAAGATCCCCAAGCAAGAAAACTCGGGCAGAAGTTGTGTTTATAATGAGAAGTTTGGTTCCAAAAGTTGTAATTCTAACCCGTTGAGTTCGGTTTGAACACTTGATAACCTTTTCCTTCCAACCTTATTCAAGAACCCATATTAATTTCCAAAGAAAGACCTCCCGATCAGTCTTCGAGAGATGTCAAGTCAAGCAAGTAAAGATGATTCATACCGGAGGTAATTCTCTGGTTTAAGCAAGGAAGGAAAAAATGAGAGAGTCTTATTAGTGAAAACCCATAAGGGCACTGTAAGGTGACGAATGATGAGAGAAATGAGAGAGTCTTAGTAGTGAAAACCCTCGAAGGGCACTATAAGGCGATGAAAGCTGAGAGAAATCCAAAAAAGAGAGAGTCTTACTGGTGAAAACCTTCACGGGCACCAGGAGGTGGCAAGGAATAGAAAAAAAGGCATTGAGATAAGGTTGAGGCAAAGATCCGTCGAGGCATCGAGTAGAACAAAGATGATGATTCAGCAAAGAATTGGGTTATGGAAATCTTGAGGCGCGGAGCAAGACGGTTGGAAATTGATTGAAATGAATAGACTGGGTTGATTAATCCGAAATGCACAACATGATCATTGGGATCGGTTATCCCATTCAGATAAGTCCTTTTCTTTTCTCAAACGATCTTCTAATGGAAGATTTTCTCTTTTATTTTTATTTTTGAAATCATCGCATTTCTCTTATTTTTAACTAAGTCTTTTTTCGATAATAATTTGATTTTAATGAATGAGAAGGAATTTCAAAGCTTACTACCAGTTGCCAATATGGTGCAAGGTGAAGTGTGGCTAGGACATGCCTAGGATAATATGATAGGACGTAAAAGGCGTCAATGGAAAATCCGAATGATGGAAGAGTTTAAGATTCCGTGAAAGGTATGGGATCAGTTAAGAAGACTACAAGTGGTAAGCAACAGTTGAGAAATTTATGGCTGAGGAGTAGTCTGAGGATTAGAAATTCTCGAACGAGTTCAAGGCAGTCTGACAAAACCGAATATGAAAAGGAGAGAAAGAAAAACCATCACCAGAAAGAGTATCACAACAAATCACCACACCCTAAACTGACCAGATTTTTCTGTGTTTTGAAACAGGGGCAGGAAATGTTGTTGATGGCGGAGAAATTTTCCGCAAAGGAAGAGCAAGTACCCAACAGCCACCAAACTCGGACAGAAAATTTTCTTTGTTTTGTCTTCTTTTATTGAAGTCAGGCGTCCACCTGGAGAACAAGGAACAATAGTTAAAGATTTTTAAGTCAGGCATCCACCTGGAGAACTAGGAACAATAGTTAAAGATTTTGAAGCCAGGCGTCCACCTGGAGAACAAGGAACAATAGTTAAAGATAGTTGAAGTCAGGCGTCCACTAGGAGAACAAGGAACAATAGTTGCAGATATTTGAAGTCGGGCGTCCACCTGGAGAACAAGGAACAATAGTTGAAAGATAGTTGAAGTCAGGCGTCCACCAGGAGAACAAGGAACAATAGTTAAAGTCAGGCTTCCACCTGGAGAACAAGGAACAATAGTTAAAGATAGCAGAAGTCAGTCGTCCACTTGGAGAACAAGGAACAATATTTGAAGATAGTTGAAGTCAGGTGTCCACCTGGAGAACAAGGAACAATTGTTGAAGATAGTTGAAGTTAGGCGTCCTCCTGGAGAACAAGGAACAATAGTTGAAGATAGTTGAAGTCAGGCGTCCACCTGGAGAACAAGGAACAATAGTTGAAGATAGTTGAAGTCAGGCGTCCACCTGGAGAACAAGGAACAATAGTTGAAGATAGTTGAAGTTAGGCATCCACTTGGAGAACAAGGAACAATAGTTAAAGATAGTTAAAGTCAGACGTCCGCCTGGAGGACAAGGAATAATAGTTACAGATAGTTGAAGTCAGGCATCCACATGGAGAATAAGGAACAATAGTTAAATATAGTTGAAGTCAGGCGTCCACCTGGAGAACAAGGAACAATAGTTAAAGATGGTTGAAGTCAGGCGTCCACCTAGAGAACAAGGAACAACAGTTAAAGATAGTTGAGGCCAGGCGTCCACCTGGAAAAAAAGGAACAATAATTAAAGATAGTTGAAGTCAGGCGTCCACCTGGAGAACAAGGAAAAATAGTTGAAGATAGTTGAAGTCAGGCATCCACCTGGAGTACAAGGAATAATAGTTGAAGATAGTTGAAGTCAGGCATCCACCTGGAGAACAAGGAACAATAGTCGAAGATAGTTGAAGTCAGGCATCCACTGGAGAACAAGGAACAATAGTTAAAGATAATTGAAGTCAGGCATCCACCTGGAGAACAAGGAACAATAGTTACAGATAGTTGAAGTCAGGCGTCCACCTGGAGAACAAGGAACAATAGTTAAAGATAGTTGAAGTCAAGCGTCCACCTGGAGAACAAGGAACAATAGTTGAAGATAGTTGAAGTCAGGCGTCCACCTGGAGAACAAGGAACAATAGTTGAAGATAGTTGAAGTCAGGCGTCCACCTGGAGAACAAGGAACAATGGTTAAAGATAGTTGAAGTCAGGCGTCCACCTAGAGAACAAGAAACAATAGTTGAAGATAGTTGAAGTGAGGAGTCCACTTGGAGAACAAGGAACAATAGTTACAGATAGTTGAAGTCAGGCGTCCACCTGGAGAACAAAGAACAATAGTTACAGATAGTTGAAGTCAGGCATCCACCTGGTGAACAAGGAACAATAGTTGAAGATAGTTGAAGTCAGGCGTCCACCTGGAGTACAAGGAACAATAGTTGAAGATAGTTGAAGTCAGGCATCCACCTGGAGAACAAGGAACAATAGTCGAAGATAGTTGAAGTCAGGCGTCCACCTGGAGAACAAGGAACAATAGTTAAAGATAATTGAAGTTAGGCGTCCACCTGGAGAACAAGGAACAATAGTTAATGATAGTTGAAGTCAGGCGTCCACCTAGAGAACAAGGAACAATAGTTGAAGATAGTTGAAGTCAGGCGTCCACCTGGAGAACAAGGAACAATAGTTAAAGATAGTTGAAGTCAGGGGTCCACCTGGAGAACAAGGAACAATAGTTAAAGATAGTTGAAGTCAGGCGTCCACCTGGAGAACAAGGAACAATAGTTGAAGATAGTTGAAGTCAGGCGTCCACCTGGAGAACAAGGAACAAAAGTTGAAGATAGTTGAAGTCAGACTTCCACCTCGAGAACAAGGAATAATAGTTGAAGATAGTTGAAGTCAGGCATCCACCTAGAGAATGAGGAACAATAGTTGAAGATTGTTGAAGTCAGGCGTCCACCTGGAGAACAAGGAACAATAGTTAAAGATAGTTGAAGTCAGGCGTCCACCTGGAGAACAAGGAATGATAGTTGAAGATAGTTGAAGTCAGGCGTCCACCTGGAGAACAAGTAATAATAGTTGTAATTTTTAAAGTCAGGCGTCCACCTGGAGAACAAGGAACAAAGTTGAAGTTTTTAACAAGGAACAATAGTTGTAGATTTTGAAGTCAGGCATCCACCCGAAAAACCAGGGGAAGGCAACAATGGTCAAAGGAAGACAATTCAAGTTTTCAAAAAAAAAAAACAAGTCGAGTTTAACAGGATGAGAAGAAGCAGTTCAGTACCAACAATCAGGTATCCACCTGACGAAAGAAAAAGCATCTCAAGTATTCGATGCAAGATAACAACAAAGGAATTTCGGAGGAAATACAAGTCAACAACAGTCGCAAGAATAAGTTTGAAAATAAATCTTTGTAATTCATAGATTACAACTTAGCCTAGCTTCTTTATTTTTGTTTTAGCATGGTATAATAAGGAGGTCAGCAGGCAATAGCAGCAGCAACAACAGTAAAGCACAGCTTCATGGTAGTCCCAGCAACCAAAATTCCCGAACTACATTGACCTGATTCCTTTTTAGCCAAGTATATGTAGGAAACCTTTGAAGTAGAGGTTCGGTCAAATCTTTCAAAAAATGCTTCCCACGGAGTATTCAAAACGGGTAAAAAATCGCTCGTATCCGCTCACTTTATCTTTGCACGAAAACTCTTCATGTTTACGGGCAAAAGAGGCAGCTGTGAGCACGTGATTTTTGCCTCACATGAATTACTCCTACAAATTCAAAAAAAAATCCTTTTGTGTGCAATTTTATGAATTTTTGTGGTCTTCAGTTATGGTTTGCATTTGTGTGTGTGCATGTTTATTTGATCAACTAATAAAAAAATACAAAAATAGGTTTCACTTGCATTTAGGATTTAATTTTATAATTTTGAGTTAAATCGTAAATTATTTATCCTACAATAATTGGAAAATCATAAAAATAATGCACTTTGCATTTTAGTGTTTAATTGTGTGATTTTGGTATTTATTATTTGCAATAATTGTTATTTAGAGATAACTAGTATTTTTAATGTAATTTGATTTTATGATTTTAGGTTTTTAATTTTTGAAAATAATTTAGGAAGAAAATAAAAGAAAAGAATTAACAAAAAGAGAAGACCTGAATTTTGGGCCAAAAAAGTCAAAGCCCAAACAAAACTCGGATAAACTCAGTCCAAAACCAATCCCTACACAGCCCAATACCCTTCCCGACCCAGTCCGTCCCTAGCTAGATTAAACGACGCCGTTTCAGGCGTTTCAATCCAGACCATTGAATCATCTTGATCAAACGGTCCCAAGAGTCTTACCCTCACCCGACCCGTTCCCATCAAAGACCGATCCGGTCTCAAAGACATATAAACGGCACCATCTCATTTAGTCAAATGATCCAGGCCGTCGATCCCGGTTGATCAAACGGCCTGGATTCATTCTACCCCCCCCCCTCCCGGTATATAAGTGTGTAACATACCCCAGCCCCACCCCCC
>MU717706.1:178287-190832 GCA_026770625.1 Nicotiana glauca
CAGAGACCGAATTTCAAGCCACCACCCTCCGCCCACTGAAAATTTCCCACGGCGGCGGACGTTGCCAAACTCCACCAGATTAACACCATGGCTTCCCCTCAAACTCCTCATCCCAAATCCCATGTCCCCTTCTCTCGAATCACACCAAAAACCATTTGAATATCGAATTAAGACCAAGAACCCTAGCATTGCCACGAGATTCTCCGGTGGCAGCGCCACCTCCCATAAGCCCCAAATTAACACCCAATGACCACCCAACCTCCTCATCCCTAATCTACCACTTGTTTCCTTCGAATCAGGCTAGAACCCTTTGAACATGGTTTTGAATGAATGAACCCTAAAACCCAAACCCCAGGATCGAATGTATAGTGGAAGGATTGAGGTCGTAATCAACCTTAGTTGTGTGTTCTCAGTCGAGAACACTCGATTAAGGTGCATTTCGACTTCAAATTCAGAATTGGAGGTTTGAATTCAAGACAGGGTCAAACAGAGGTAGGTGTCTAAATCTCGGGTCTTTTATATTTCTTTTTTTTAATAAATATTATCTTCCTTTAATCCTTTTTTTTAATTTTATTTTGAATGTTTACTTGGTCAGTTTATTCTATGATTTTCTGTTTTAGCTCTTCGACTTTATAGATTATTTGTTGATTTTGTTTGGTTTTCTGTTTGACCAATAGTTTAAACTCGCATAATAGTAGTCCTTAAACTAATTCATGCCAGTTTCGCTAAAAGATGAAATTTTTTTGATTTTAGTATTAAGAACTATTAGGCGGACTGTTGGTAGATTTTGTTTGTGTAAAAGATTGAAAAGCCTTAATTCGTGAATGCTTAGAACTTTGAGAATATTAATAAGTTTTTTTTAAGGTTAATTTGGGAATTGGAACCTAAGAATTCTTAAAACTGAGTGGTATTCCAGTACCAAATGTTAGTGCATTACTAAAACTAATGTATTAAATTAACAAAAGGGGATTGATATGGCTGTTCGAATGTTCTAGGAGTTGGAAAGTGAGTAACATGGGGGTCATAATTAAAGGGTCAAGAGAAGGCATGTGCGAAGTGTATATACAGCCTGGAAAAGAACAGGGAATGGGATAAACGATTTAAAAATACCTGTAGAAGTAAAAAGGAAGGGGTATAAAACAAGGGGGGCACGAACAGAAAAAAAGGAGAAGAATAGAGAGATTAAGGGAAGAGATTAATTTTCTCGAGATCATTAGGTGAGAAGGGATAAATACATAGAGAATGAGTCTGAAATTGAGAGAGATAGATCCCTTGAGAGAAAAATACTATTTTGGTTAAAATTCTTCTTCTCGTTCCTGAAGTTTTTAATTTCTGACCCAACTTGTGATTCACTTAGAGCTTTAAAGTAAATTGATATTGGTTTTTCTCTGGAAGTTTTGGGTCTAGAAATACTGAAACTACTATTTTTTTGGGCTTTTGAATCCATTCCCTGGTTTCCTTTCCGGGGCTGTGTGTTTGGTACTACTGTTACATTGCTGTTAGATACTGCCTCCTCACTTCTTTTATTTTTTCGAATTCCAGGTACATATTCCTTACATTATGTAATCTGATGCACAAGTGGAAATGAGATGAAGAAATGGAAAGTTTAATCAGAATTTGTGGTGTTTAGTCATGTTTAAGCCATTGTTTGCATCATTTCTTTATGTAAATCTCAGCTGTGAGTTTGTTTGGTTTTGATTGCATCTAAGTGCTATATGTTTGATTAGTTCAACTATATGTGTTAGATCTTGTTTTCTCATGAATCAAACATCCAAGTCCATTCATGTATAGTTTGAGGTGCAGTACATTGGTTCCAGGTTGTTCACAATATGCCTGTTAATTCAAACTACAAATGAATTTGAGTCTATAACCAGATTTGAGATTCTTCTATTTTTGGTTAGTTTTAAGATCTGTATCTGGTACTGTCAGAATCGAATGTAAACTCCCAAATTTGTCTGAAAGTGGTTACCATTCAGGAAATTACTTAAAAGCTGTATTTGTGATAATGTACAGGCCAGTTTTAAACCAATTGTTATTGTTGAATGTTTTGTGATTAGACTGGTGCTTGAAATCGTAATTGTTAAAGGTCAAGTCTACAATTCTTATTAGTATGAAATTTCATGGGAGTTTAAATTTGGAGACTTGAAAATTAAGGTCACATTCATTATAGTTCTTGAGTTGAATATCTAATTATTCTCAAAGTCATGTCATTGGCAGAATCTCACATAATTACCTATTGAATAATTAAGGGTTTATTTCAAAGACTGTTTGTATGAATGTTGGTTCCACTGTTAGCATTTGAATGCATTTGGTCAATAAAATACTTCAGTCATTAATTAAACGATATGGGGGCTCGATGTGGAGGCCTACGTTCTTAGCTCTAGAACCCCTGAAATTGGGCTCACTACCAGGCCCAAGTTCAAAGGCCCCGTGAATGGACTTGGGACTTCCCTTGTCCTTGTTGAATCCTGTTTGCCGCCAACTGTTCGTGGTGGCCCAAGTCCCCCCTTTTATAATTAATACTTTTCTATATTTCAAATTCCCAAATTCATTTAGTACTAATTGGTTAGACTTTTAATTGGTTGAGGTTGAGCCATAGTAGATAACAAAAAGTTTATGGCCCTTCGAGCTTTTAGCTTAAATATCCTTTAAAATAGAATCAAGGTGCGCCGCGACAAATAAAAATGCAAATGCGTGTCCCTTCTATAATTATTTCTTTAAAATATTTAGAATCCGAGGCGTGTCATTTAGCAAATTCCATGGCCCTCGCAAAGTGCAGACGCGTAGTTGCTTTAAGCGCGCATCTTAATAATATTACCTTCTTAAACTTGGGTGTACATTTAATGTGACCCAAATCAAATCCCAAAACTTTGAATAAAATGTGTTTAGAAGTGCGGGTACATTTCATGTAACGCAATCCAAAGACATGTTTTAAATGACGTTCAATATGCTTTAAAAATTAATTAAAAGCGATAACTAATTAAAATTTGCACATATGTTCAAACTGTATTAAAATCAGATAATTAAGCCGAATATAACAGTTGAGCGATCGTGCTAGAACCACGGAACTC
Organism: Nicotiana glauca; assembly: GCA_026770625.1. NCBI lineage: Eukaryota > Viridiplantae > Streptophyta > Magnoliopsida > Solanales > Solanaceae > Nicotiana > Nicotiana glauca. Next base: position 181,359 of record MU717706.1, read on the forward strand.
GGGAATGCTTAACACCTTCTTCCGAGTTAACAAAATTCCTTACTCGAATTTCTGGTTCGCGGACTATTAAACAGAGTCAATCTTTTCCTCAATTCGCGATTCAATCGGTGACTTGGGACGCCATAAATATCCCAAGTGGCGTCTCTAAATCTCTTAATAATAAATCCCGTTTCGATTGTCCTTTAATTGAAAAAACTGCCTTTATTATACTCCTTTCGGGGGTGTAGGAAAAAAGAGGTGTGACACCACTTATAACAAGTTTGCCCTAAGTTTTAGACCACATTAGATACTCACCTAGGTGTAACACTTCCCTAGTGCCTTTTTACCAATTGAGAAAACCCTTACAAAAATATTGTACTTAGATTATTTCAAGTATTCATTAGTAGTAAAGTAGAATAGTAACAAACCAAACATGCCTAGAAGTGCAATTAAGAACAATTCACTCCAAACCAATATTAGCTCTCTGTGGAAATTGATCCCGACCCCTAGGGTAAAAGCTGAATCGACCATTCTTTCCATTTTATAGTGGTATAGGGTTGGAGCCTATCACTTTTTGGCGCCATTGTCGGGGAGCTAAACGGTTTTGGATATCTATCTGACTAGTTTTGTGTCTTGTTTTTCTTTGATTTTGTTTTACTAACTTGTGTGAGTTAATCAATTCAAGTATAACATGGCACATAATGATCCAATTGGAAATTTTATTCCCGAGGAGGAGGTAGATAATAATGCTGAAGATGAGGTGCCTCTAGTACCTCAAGGTCAAAGAAGAGACCGTTATGCCATTGACAACATTCCAGACCCTCCCCCGCCTCCTCTACGAGTTGTTCCTTGGGTGCTTCCAAATGAGGGTTGCGCAAGTGCAATTGTCCCACCCTAGATCCAGGCGGGCAATTTCCAAATTACAAATGTGATGTTGACTTTATTAGAGCAACGAGGGTACTTCACAGGTGCTCCCCTTCAGAATGCATATAAACATCTAAAGGGCTTTGTGGATACTTGTTGTGTTACAACCCATATTCATGTATGTTAGCTTATGCCATAAGGTAGTAGACATAAATTCATGAAGTTATTATCTTTAAGATGATAAAAAGTTAATCCTATTGGTCTTGAATGATACAAAGGTATATAAAGGTGGTTAAAAAGTATTAGAAGTAAAACGAATCAAAGATGTTGTCAGCCGTATTTTCGGGTAAACCTATAGGTGCTGTGAGCACGTGATTTTTGCCTCACATGAATTACTCCCACAAAATCAAAACAAAAATTATTTGTTTTATGGTGTATAATTTTGTGAATTTTCGTGGAATTTTCTGTCATTATTTGCATTTTGTCCTTGCATGTTTATTTGTTTAAATAAATAAATAATACAAAAATATGTTGCATTTTTACATTTAGGATTTAATTTTTACAATTCTTGAGTTAAGTAATAAATTACTTATTTTTACAAAAATAAAAATCACAAAAAATAACGTACTTTGTATTTTAGTGTTTAATTGTGTGATTTGGTATTTAAGTGTTTGTGATAATTAGATAATTAGTATTTTTAAGCTAACTTGGTTTTATAATTTTAGGTTTCAATTTCGGAAAATAATTTAAGAAGAAAATAAAAGAAAAAGAAAAGGAAAAAGGATTTAATTGGCATTGGGCCAATTTTGTTAAAGCAAAATAGGCCCAGGCATTTTTTATAAGAAAATTGTCCAAGCTGGCCCAATAACATGTCCAAAACCCGGTCCAGGCAGCTCCTCACACAGAGTAGTGAAACGACGTAGTATAGGAGCAAAACTACATCATTTCAGGGTCAGCAGATCTCGAGCGTCCATTGTCTCACATCTAACAGTCCCAAAGTTTCCCTTTTGACCCGACCCGCTCCAAAACTGATCTGGTCCACCCCCCTCCCACTTAACCAAAACGACCCTGTTTTCCATAGTTGAGTTAATCTGCGCCGTCAATCCACTTCAATCTAACAGCTCTAATTTAATTACCAATTTTAATATACCCAAAAAAAATATGACCCATACCCCAAACCAACCCCCCTACCTCTTCGTCTCAACCTTTCATAGACCAAACACGAACGCCTCCTGAACCACCGTCCGCCGCCGGCCGAAAATCGCCCACGGCGGCGGACAACCTCCAATGACTCCCAAAATTACACCATTGGACACCCTAGACCTCCCCATCCCAAATATCTGATCAGTTACCCTCGAATCACCCTAAGATGCTTCGAATATTAGATCACAGAATCGACCCCTAACCCTAGTTCATCCAATTGACCCCAAACTAACACCAAATGATCACCCAACCCCCCTCTTCCTATACCCGTCATCATTTCCTTCGAATCTTTCTAGAACCCCTTGAATTTAGATCGAACGGACGAACCCTAAAAAAAACAAACTCCGAGGTTAATACAAATTTGAAAAATTGAGGTCGTAATCAACCTTAGTCGTGTGTTCTCAGTCGAGAACATTCGATTAAGGTTCATTTAGATCTCAAATCCGAAATGGAAGTTCGAATTCAAGTCAGGGTGCCAAGATTGATTCCCAATTTATCCGGTGAGTTCCTGTTTCTGTGTATGTTTATATTTTTAGTGTTATTCTGATTATTCATCTTCTTCGTCTCTTTCTTTTTCTCTGATCAATTTCAATGTGAAAACTGATTTGCTCCCTGGTATAAACTATTTCATCCGTTGATTGTTTTAGTTTATCTTCTAGGATTTGTTTCGTATAATTGTGAGTTCTAGTAGTTGATCTCCATGAGTTGTGTGTTTTTTGAGTTGAATCTCTGGTTGCTGAAGTTCAGAGGATCATTTCAAGTGATTCTAGGTCAAATATAGTTGGTTTTCTTAGTTGAGTTTTGCTCTGTTGAAGCTTCAGAAGTAGTTTGTGGTGGATCTCTTATTTCCTTTTGGTTTTAAAATCTTCCTGGATTGATTGAATTGGTCTTGGGCTGTTGTTGATTTCACCTGTTGTTGTTGCTTGTGATATTACTAGCTGCTGATTTCTTCTCGTTCTTCTATCCATTCAAATCCAAGTACACACTTTGAAATCACTGATATAGTGAAGTAATGTTTCAGATTCGTGTTCATTCGAGTAGCTAAAATCAGTCCAAATGATATGTAGTTGCCTAGCCATAATTTGTTTGAGTTATAATGGTTGTTAACTGTTTAATTAGGATTATTTGTTTAAAAACTGATTTGGATTGTTTAACTTGTATTGGAATATTAACTCTAACTTGGAGTTTGTTTCTTCTGAAATAAGGTCCTTAGTGCAGAGTAGTTTGACTGTTTGTGTTAGTTTCCTGCTGCACTAGAAATCGGATGCAAATAGCGGCATATAGGTGCCAATTCACGTAATCCAAGTCTGGTAAACATGACATATATGTTTGGTTTGAAATCAAAAATTAGCCATGACTTCATGTGTAATTTAAGTGTCATGAATCGTTGATTTGTTAGAATTAGCTGTAGGTAGTCCAACTTCATTAGCATCGCTGCTATCAATAAATTAAAGTTTCATGAATCTATTCTAATAGGAACGAGCAAACAGTTCTATGAGTTATATGCTGGTAATGATAAGTGAACTTATGTGTTAAAATTTTGCAAATTAATCAAATCATGCGTTTAGTTGATTAAACTGGGCTGCTGTAATTCCTAAAAGACCAAATAATTCCTGCCCGGGTTGAAAATTTAAACGGCAGACCCAATTGGTTTGATACTGCGCCCACGGATCATTACGGGCTAGGCTACTTAAATCCTGTACATTGAGACTTTGGTTGTTTTGCTGAAAATGTTTGGTTATATGCATTCAGCTCTTGGGCCTAATTGCTTGAAATTGATTTATGGCATTTTGGACCCTTCACACATATTAATTAACTAGGGCTATTTTTATTCTCAGAGACAAATTAAGTAGAAAATTGTAGTTTACTTTAGGATTGGCTTTAAATAATAAATGAGACGAGCCTCGCCAAATAAAACGCACAAATTTTGGGGTCCTCAATAATGGTTGTCTTAAAATATTTAAACTTCGGGATGGGCCGTTTAGCAAATTTCACGGCCTTCCCCAAAAATAATAACGTGATAGTCTATTTAGGCACGTATTTTAATAACGTTACCTTCCTAAACTCGGGTGCACATTTATGTGACCCAAATTCAAATCTCAACGAAGTCGAAATGGGTCAACAACTACGGGTGCATTTATGTGACGTGGTTCGAGACACATTTTCATGATGTTGCAATTCTCGTTAAAATAATAATAAAAGAGGTTAAAAATTAAAAAAGCACATAAGTTAAAACATATTTTGAAATCAGATAAATATTCCAAATATAATAGTTGAGCGACCGTGCTAGAACCACGGAACTCGGGAATGCCTAACACCTTCTCCCGGGTTAACAGAATTCCTTACTCGGATTTCTGGTTCGCGAACTGTTAAAACGGAGTAAATATTCTCCTCGATGCGGGATTCAACCGGTGACTTGGGACACCATAAAAATCCAAAGTGGCGACTCTGAATTTTTTTAATAAATAATCCCGTTTCGATTGTCCTTTAATTGGAAAAACTCCTTATGTCCTTGCGGGTATGTGTGAAAAAGGAGGTATGACAGCTCTGGCGACTCTTCTGGGAAACCAAGAATCCAGAATGTTTTGTTCAAGGTTCAAAATTCGAGCTTAGAATAATTGTTGTATTTGGATTTATCTGATTTTTCTACATGTTTCAAGCTAAACGTGCTAAGTGCTTTACCGCTCTAATATTATCTGAACTGTATATAAACTGTGCCGAAACCCTTCTTTTCTCACCTCCGGGGATGTGCTTACTGGTTGAGACTCCCTATTCTGTTAGTGTCATACCCTAAAATAATACAGAAGCTTGGATAAGTTACAAAGCTGGACGATCTCGCGGGTCCCCGGTACGTAGCCTCATCCTCGACTCGAGTTTTCCGCTCGGGTACACTGTTTAGAACACATACTCAGGTTTCGAACCTAGAATAACTTGACTTCATGCCGGATCCCTAATAGGAACGCTTATTTGCATCATGTTGCGTTTGACTTAGGGGACTCAACACACGGGTTGGGTCCGTCTAGGACAGGTAACCTGAAATGAAAAGACCATTCTGATGCATCTTACGTGTTGCATATGCATTTATTTATCTCGAACTTGCATGCTGACCAGCTGTGGAGTATTTGGAAAAATTGAAAAAGAGAGAAATAATAGTGTGGAGAGCTAATTATCTATTTTTAGAAAAATAACTAATGTCAAAATAGTGTCGAAACTCTGCCGAATTTTTGAAAAAAAATAAAAAATAAAAATAAAAAGAAGAAAAGGAAAAAAAATTCAAAAATGGTTTGTTTTGTTGGTCGAGAAAAAGAAAAACTAAAGAGTTTTATTTTCAAATAGTTTGTTGAAAAAGAAAATACAAAAAGAGTATTGTCTTTCGAAATAGTGTATTTGTCAATGAAAAAGAGTCTTTTTTTCGAAAATAAGTAGTTTTATTGGCAGAACTACGTAAGTTTGATTCTCACCGAATTTGGGATACGTAGGCAACTCATATCCGGTTCAACTATTTGGAAAAAAAATAATTATTAAAAGAGAAAAAAAAAGAGAAATTTTTTTATAGGGAAAATAAATGTCTGTTTTTCCATAAGTAAGGTGATGACATTCTTGTCTAAAATAGCCGAATGTCCCCAAAAGGACGCCGGAAGGTCGTTTTTGCAAGAACAACTGCCTTTGGTCATTTCTCAAAATTTTGACCGGTTAGCAAACACAGCCTTTAAATCTTCTTCGAAGTGCTGAAAGGCCGTATTGACAAGACCGGATATTTTATGAAAATTTTGAGAAAACAGTGATGATTTTCTGTTAGTCTATTTTTAGGTTGTATTGCCGTTTTGATGTTAGAATCTTTCAAAGTCTGTTAATATTGTAATGTGTCGTAATGAACACATTTTTCTTTTACGGAAAACTTGAAAAATAAATCCAATTTTTTTTAATTAGTCATTTGGCACTTATGCCAGAACTACGCACGGTCTGATTCATGTGGGGACATGATACGTAGGCAATCCACATAAGATTCGACCACAGCTATATATATATATATATAAATAAATAAATAAAAAAAACAAAAGTGAAAAATGTTGATAATAATAAGGACTGACTAAGTCCATTCTAACATGTTTTGAATTGTGAAGAAAGCTGAGGTGGTCGGACAACATCCGAGGAAAAATGATAACTGACATAGCTGTTACAACTGCTTAAGAGACTCGGGGTCAGAGAGTTCATCTAGAGTCTACCGTGATTGAGGAAAATAGAGTACCGAAACAGAAATTGACTGAAATATGTCAAGCATGGGCCAATAGGCAAGGAGAACCCCGGCATGAATCACAATTTGCTACACAACAAGAGCACCACTCACATTCGTTTGATCCTCCGGCAAACATTGAGAAGCCTGCTCGAAAGATGATACAAAAGGAAATAACCCAAAGAGTAAAAAGCTTAGAACAACGGTTAAAAAACATGCAAGGATTGGCAGGTCAAAAAAGTGTTGCCTTTAAAGATCTATGTATGTTTCCCGACGTCCACTTGCCGCCTGGTTTCAAGATTCCCAATTTTGAAAAGTACGATGGACACGAAAATCCCATGGCCCACTTGAAAAGGTATTGCAATCAGCTAAGAGGTCTAGGAAGAAATGAAGAATTGCTAATAGCTTATTTTGGGGAAAGCCTTATGAGAATAGCATCTGAATGGTTCTTGGATCAAGACACATCTCGTTGGTACGTCTGGAATGACATGGCACAGGCCTTTGTCAAATAGTTCCAATACAACATCGACACTGTCCCAGACCGCATTTCCCTTTCAAACCTGAAGAAGAAACCAAGTGAAAGTTTTAGGGAATGTGCCATTAAATGGAGAGAGCAAGCAACTCGAGCTAAGCCACCCATAGATGACCACGAGTTAATCACTGTCTTTCTTCAGGCTCAAAAGCCGGATTACTTTCAAAACATGATGTTCGCAGTTGGTATATCTTTCTTGGAAGCGATCAAAATGGGAGAAATGGTAGAGAACGGTCTTAAGACAGGCAGAATTATAAGTCATGCAGCTCTCAAAGCTGCAGCTCAGGCTGTCCAAATTGAATCTGGTGACACAAATGAGAGGATGAAGAAATCATGATGACATCAGGGTCAAGAAGAGGTCCGAGAAGAACACCTCGAAGGTATGCATAGCCTCATCAGATTTTCCATGTCTCCCCTGGGCATCACTATCCACCTCAGAACCCACCATACTCCATTGATCCACCTCAGTATGTTCCCCAGCCATCAAATCACCCAAGAAAACGAGCACGAGCATCACAAAATCTCCACCAACCTCCGCAAAATTTCCAAGTACCTTATAACCCACATCCAAGCCAGGGGTATAGAAGGGAACAGAAGCTGAAAGATAATTTTACACCAATAGGAGACTCCTATGCAAGCTTATTTGAGAAGTTAAGACAATATGACAGGATTGCACCCATTCCTCCAAATCATGTGGACCGACGTGCAAGAAGCTTTGGCCCATCTAAAAGGTATAAATACCATTCCAATGCCCAGGGGCACAACGTGGAAAGTTGTCGGGATTTGAAAAAGGAAATAGAAAGGATGATCCAGGAAAATTTGATTGTGAGACAAGACAATGACACCCAGAATATCACGCTGAATCCTTTACCTGCACATAACGGTGCACACTTTGTGGGGATGATGCCTGGTGACATGGGGGATGAGAATTCACTCGGGAGTTTGCCGACTGAAATTGGAGAAGGACATGTTGATTCTGATAGGCAAATTTGTGGCTAAATGTCAAGCTTATCAATTGAAAAGTCATTCAGGAAGGAATCTTGGTAGCTTATTTTGTTGTCATTTCTGTTGTCTGGATTATTTCAGGGTTATAATCCGGATATTGTCTTGTAACTCAAACCCTTCTATCTTTCTATTTTGTCTAGTTCCTTTGATCACAGTATCTCATTTAGTTTTGTCTAGGTTTGTCCTAAAGGTTGTACCACAGTTTATTGCGTTTGTTTTGTTATACATACTCTTTCCCCGTTGGTCTAATGCAATTCTCGGTCTTCCGTTATTTCTAGTCAATTTCTTTGGTTTAAGTCTTTCCTCTTTATAGTTCTTTTCATTTCAACTCTAGTGACATGAAATACACGCGCATAGTTCTAGTCATAATCTTAAAGGGTTAATCATAAAGCAATTGGGAAGATGATACGGGCACTTAAGGGAAATAAGAACGGTTTGAGATCATTTGAAGCCCGAACCATGTGGAACTGGGGCAGATAAAACATAATGAAACCATAAAAGCAAGTTGTCCAAATTAACAAGGGTCGTTCGTGATAATGAGAGCGAGAATGTTGCCCAATGGTGTTGTGTATTTAACAGTTGAAAAAGCAAATGTGTGAATATACCTATCAAGTCTAGCACAATCAGAAGATACTACAAATGTCTGTTTAATCACGTTGTTTGGGCATGGCATATTTTGAAGATTGGAATGACGAAGGCATTTTGTTCTGATATCTAAATACTTTATCCTTCGTTACCTATTTTGAGCCTTACTGGTTTTGTTTCCTACACCTCTTTCGGAACCAGTAGCAAAGATTAGAAACACAAGCATAAAAGATGAGGAAAAAGAAAAAGATGAGGAAAAAGAAAATGATGAGGTAAGTAAAAGAGAGGGGAAAAAAAGAACAACAAAACAACAAAAAAGAAGAAACAAGAAAAGGAAAAAAAAAAAGAGAAACACAAAAAGAGAAATAAGTGAAACAACAAGGAATTCAGTATGAACTACGTTTGACTTGATTCCGAAAGGATACGTAGGCAGTCTATCTATGAGGTTCAGTCACACCAAAATAAAATCCAAGAGTCCCCAAGAAAGAAACTGGGGAAGAAGTTGTGGTTATTATGAAAGATCTGATTCCGAAAGTTGTAATTTTGAACCCATGTTGAATTGTTTTGAGCCTTTAATACCCTTTCTTTCTAACCTCATCCAAAAGCCCACATTACGGTCCAAAGAAAGACCTTCCGATCAGTCTTTGAGAGATGCCAAGTCAAAGTGAGTAAAGGTGAATCACTTCAGGGGCAACACTTCGGTCCAAACAAGGGAATGAAAAATGAGAGAGTTTTACTGGTGAAAAACTTATGGGCACCATAAGGCAACGGGAGCTGAAAGAAATAAAAAATGAGAGAGTCTTATAGGTGAAAACCCTCACGGGCACCTTGAGGCGACGGTAAGTTGAGAGAAAGACCAAAATGAGAGAGGCTTGATAGTAGACACCTGATAGTATGCGATATAGTCGTCATTTATGTTATAGATACTCACGCTTTGTTGTTGTTTTTGTTATGAAAGTATCGGATAAATGTGTGAATTGATGCTATTTTGTTTCGTAGGGAATGTATGATAGTGCAAGACTAAAATGGAGTGTTTGGAGGCAAGAACAAGCATTAATCACATAAATTGAGA
>MU717707.1:3806-16437 GCA_026770625.1 Nicotiana glauca
GATTGCCTGTTTGTGTTGTGTTCGGATTGGTGGCCTATTGGCGCATGGTAGCATCAGATGATTTGAATGATTTCTGGGTTGGCTTATTGCCTGAGCAGTTGTATCGGATGAGGCGAGATCCCTTGATCTAGGATTCTGTGCAATCCAGTTATATGAGGTATATTATGGAGATGAGACCATTATGGGTTCAGAATGAGGTTAAGGCCTTGCGAGGATATAGGCTTAATGTTTTGTTGACTCGGCTATTGATTATGAATGTCGGTACATCTCGTCCGCCGTGGCGGTATGGTAAAGGTTAAGGTAAGATCTGTATATGTCATGGGGTGCAGTGGGAGCATCGGATCAGTAGGATTTTGGCTAAGTTGATTAGAGAATATTATTGTGGTCCTGTGGACTTAGTGTTGCAAAGTAAGAATTCGGCAAAGTGATGCCGTTATGTTTGAGTACAGTGTGCAGTGATTTATATGGCGATCGTATGTTGGAAACAGGCCTGGCATAGGATTTTGGATGTTGGAATCGGGCTCTAAGTCTTATTTGCTTGAATAAAGGGAACAAATTTAGAATTTATCGGGCTTATGTGCTCAGCTAAGTTTTGGTAGCACGGGAAGGTGCATGAGGTGGTAAACAGTGATTTCAGACTACTCCAGTACAGTTCTCAGCATGTTCGAGGACGAACGTATGTTTAAGTGGGAGAGAATGTAACGACCCGACCAGTCGTTTTGAGCACTAGCGCTCCGTTCAGCAGTCAGAGGCCATGAACAACTTCATTTCAGGTATTATGACTTGTACGCGTGGTCGGAATTAAATTTCAAGAAGTCCGGAGTTAATTTGGGAAGAGAATTCTCATTTCGAAAGCTTAAAGTTGAAAGAATGAGCTAGGATTTGAATTTCAAGTAAACGACCTCGGAATCGGGATCTGAAGGTTCGTAGATGATTTCGGACTTGGGCGTATGCCCGGATTGGGTTTTGAATAACCCGAGAGCGTTTTGGCGCCTATTGTGGAAGTTGGCATTTTAGAAGAAATTTCATAAGTTTGGCTTGAAGGGCATTTCAGTGTTATCAAAGTCCGTTTGGAATTCTGAGACTGTGAATAGCTCCGTATAGTGATTCTGGTGTTGGGGGCACGATCGGAAGTGAATTCGGAGGTCCGTAGACCATTTTGAAGCCATTTGGCCAAAGATAGAAAGTTGAAGGTTTTTGGAAAGTTTGACCGGGGGGTTGACTTTTGATATCGGGGTCGGAATCAAATTCCGGAAGTTGAAGTAGGTCCGTAATGTCGAATATGACTTGTTTGCAAATTGAGGCCAACCGGACTTGTTTTGATAGGTTTAAACATCGAAAATAGAAGTTGGAAACTTCAAAATTCATCAAGCTTGAATTGAGGTGTAATTCGTGATTTTAGCGTTGTTTGATGTGATGTGAGGCCTCGAGCAGGTCCGTAATGTGTTTTGGGATTGGTTGGTATGATTGGTTGGGGTCCCGGGGGCCTCGGGTGGATTCCGGGTGGTTAACGGATCAAAAATGGGATTTTTGGAAGAAGCATTCAGCTGGTATCTGGTATAACCGCTTCTGCGGAAATGGGACCGCAGAAGCAGCCCCGCAGAAGCGGGGAAGGGCTCGCAGAAGCGGAAAGGGGGGTAGGCCGAGGTAACCGTAGAAGCGGCCCAGGGACCGCAGAAGCGGTTCCGCTTATGCGGCCCCCAGACCGCAGAAGCGGTCAGTGCACTCAAGCCCAAAACCGCTGAAGCGGTTAGAAAGTCGCATAAGCGACATCCGCAGAAGCGGGAATATCGTCGCAAAAGCGAAGGAGGCTAGGCCAGGGTTAAGCCGCAGAAGCGGCCTTTTATCCGCAGAAGTGGAAATTGCTGAAGCAGTAAGGTTGTTTTAAATCGGGATTTTGGGTTCATTTCCCTCATTTCTCACTTCATGGGGCGATTTTTGGAGAGCTTCAAGGAGGGTTTTCACCATCAATGATAAGGTAAACTATTTCTATTTATTTCCAAGTTAAATACAAGACTATACCATGGATTTAAGCATGAAAATTAGTGTAAATATTGAGGTTTTGGTTGAAAACCTAGAAAATTATAACCTTGGATTTTAGCCACGATTTTGACTATGGAATTAGGAGAAACTCATATATTTGAGTTCCTAAGGTCATGGGTAACCTTTGTCTTCGAGAAATTTTGGATTCCGGGCACGTGGGCCCGAGGGCATTTTGGTCAACTTTTCGTTCGGGGTAAGGAATTGTTATAAGTTGAGTTATAAAGTATAGTTGAGCATATATTGATGGATTTGTGTGATCATTGGCTAGTTTTGGTGCGTTGTGCGTTGCTTCAAGCCTTCTGAAGGATGTAGAATGCCGATTTCGAGTCTTCGGAGCGAGGTGAGTCTCCTTTCTAATCTTGTGAGGGGGAATTTACCCCATAGGTGAAGTAATTGATTATGTGCTCCTATTTGTGGGGGCTACGTACGCACGAGGTGACGAGAGTCCGTGCGTAGCTACTATTATACTATTGTCCGGGTAGTTAGGTCCCAAAAGCATGTGTACGTAGATTAATGGTGAACACATTGGTAACTTGAATTGTTTAACTCATATCGAATTAGTAAGTAAATTTCTAAAAGAATTAAACTTCATTTCTTAAATTGTTAAAGGAGAATTGGTTTTAATTGAATAAATATTCCCCGATAAGTTCTTATTTGACTGATTGAGCATGTATATTATGTGTACCGCGTCGCATGGATGATTCGAGAGCGGGGTAATAGATCACATTAAATTAATGATTGAATTTTCTAAAGACTTAAGCTTCATTTTTCTCTAATTAATAAAGAGAATTGACTTCTTCCTGGATATTTGCTCCACGTTGACTTCCTGACTGATTATCTGTCTGTGTGTGTGTATTTTGGAACAGGCCGAACGCCTCGACAGATTAATAGATGCATCTATAGGCGCTCCGTCGACCCTCGGCAAGTGCACATTTATTTCTGTTAGATCGGGCCGTCCCCTCGGTATGATTTGCGCATGCTTATATTGCTGCCTGGATTTATTTAAGCTGTTACATGCCTCATTATGGCTCGAGATCATATTGTTAATAACGAAAAGAAATCTTGGAAATTTCCTATGAAGGAATTACGTGTTTACTTGTTTCCTCTATTTGGATAAAAAAAAAATCATACGAGATAATAAATCCACTGTTGATATGTATATTGAGAATAAATGATCATTGGACCATTAGAGTGTGTCAAATTTGACCATCTCGTCTTTACCCCTTCGGGATTAGGCGGGACACTCACTGAGTACACATTGATTACGTACTCATACTACACTTCTGTGCATTTTTGTTGCACGGGTTCATGATATATTAGCGGCCTACTGAGCGCAGCAGCACGGACGATTCAGGGACTAGGCGAGCTGCAAATTGCAAGGCAACCTGTAGCTAGTGTAGTTCCTTTATGTACTTTGATTACTTATTTCCTGTCCACTGTATTCCGGACAGAGGTTGTATTTTATTTCATTATCAGTAGTCGCTTATGCACTTGTGACACCGGGTTCTGGGATGGTTTTTGAAAGGTTTAATTTAATTGTTATTGTTTATTTGAATTGAAGCAAAACCCTTTTATTTGAGAAAATGGAAGGAAATTTCTGGAATTTGATGTATTTAAAAAGGATTTTTAAATCGGTAAATATAATTGGCTGGCCTGATAGCGGTGTCCGGCGCCACCACGACCCTTAGTGGATTTTGGGTCGTGAGAGAGTCGGCGGTCTTAAACTTGCCGCAAATATATTATTTTATGAAGGACAAAAAAAGAAAGTTATTTTATAAGTTGTTTGATAGTGTGATACGGCTGTGTGCCATGAGGTTGAGTTTTATAGTTTGATACGGTTGTACGCCATGATATTGAGTTTGATACGGTTGTGCGCCATGATGTTGAGTTTGATACGGCTGTGCGCCATGATGTTGAGTTTGATACGGCTGTGCTATGATGTTGAGTTTGATACAGTTGTGCGCCATGATGTTGGGGCATTGTGTATGCCTTTGTACATCACCCAAGCATTGTGTATGCTCCGTTACATATTTGAGGCATTGTGGTGCCGTTGTGGACTCCTGGTGTGTCGGTAAATTTCTTTCACTGCAATTATGATAGGACCTTAGTGGGTATCCTTGTTGGTTAATTCTTATAAATATGTTGATACGCATATAATGAGTTATTGTATAGTTACCATATTTATTATATTATTCGTGTTGTCGTGTGTTTGTATTTTATAACACTTGTTCCAGAGGTATTTAAAGTGGCAGGTCAAGGATCTTTGTGACGACCCGACCCGTCGTCTCATGTATTTCCGTTCCGTTTTCTCCATTTTATGCTTCTTCAGGTTTGGTGAATTTGAGTTAATTCGGATCGAGTTTGGTAGGAAATGGGACAATTAGTCTCTTTAAGGAAGAATTAGTTTGAAAAAGTCAACCGGATGTTGACTTGTGAGTTAGAGGGCTTGGAATTTAATTCCGATGATTCGGTTAGCTCCTGGTGATAATTTAAGGCTTAGGAGCGCAATCGGAAGTAATTTTGGAGGTCCGGTGAAGAAGTTAGCCTATTTTCGCGAAGTTAGTATTTTTGGCGATTTCTGGTTGATAAGTGAAATTTTGATCTGGGAGTCGGAATGGAATTCCGAGAGTTTAAGTAGCTTCATTAGGTGATTTTGGACTTGTGTGCAAAATTTCAGTTGATTCGGAGGTGTTTAGGTCGGGTTTTTGATTGAATGCAAGTTTTGGAAGTTTTAGTTTAACGTAAGCTTTGATTTGATGAAATTTGGTGATTTTGATGTTAACGATAGTGTTTTGATGGTTCGAGCAAGTTTGAATGAGGTATTAAAACATATCTGTACTTTTGGTTGAGGTCCCGGGAGCCTCGGGTGTGTTTTGGCTGCCCAACGGGTCATTTTTGGAAGATTTTTATTGTTTTGAGCATAAACATGTAATGATCTAAAGGTTCATTTTCAGTTCTAGAGATCCAAATTTGATTTCGAGACTTCCAAAATTTTGATAATGAATTATATGACTAATCTGGAAATTTTGGTTTAATTTCATCAAGCGCGATTATGTTTTTGACGCGAAATGTGAGTTAATTGTTTAACGAGTGAAATGAGTATCGCACTGGGCAAATGAGCTCCAAATTGAGTTTCAATTGAAGGGTTGTGTTCGTATTATTATTTGTGACTCATAAGAACAAGAATCGTCTAATTCTGAGTTCGTATGATGGAGTTAGAGTCATTTTAGTGAAAAATGGTTGTGCTGCAATTTCTTTAAATTGCTGCTGTATTTTTCTGCAGCGTGAACAGTAACCCTGCGCGTGAACAGTAGCCGTGCGAGTGAACAATGACCACGCGCTTGAACAGTACCATGCGCGTGAACAGTGATTTTCGAAAAAAAATATCAGTGAGTTTATAAAATCGATTTTGGGTAATTTTTCCACCATTTTTGATCATTTTGAGAGCTTCTTGGTAGAGATTAAAGAGGATTCAAAGGGGAAACGACTTGAGGTAAGTTTCTTGGACTTAGAACTCGTTTTTATTGTGAATTCCACCAAGAGATTTATGAAATATAAGCCTACCAATCAAGAACTAGGGCTTGAATTTTGAAATCAAATAATTAGGATTTGAAGGGTCAAACGAGCTCCGATTTTTGTGTTCTTTATACGTACGGACTCGTGAGGGGATGAAGAACATTTTGATGTAAAAATTTCTAGATTTACAGACATGGGCCCGGGGCTCGGGTTTTGCAAATTTCGTGATTTTCGATATTTTTCGAGTCTTTTCGATTGGGTTATATTCTCTTAGCCTATTGTAATATATTCATTGTGGTTTTGGCTAGATTCGATGCGCGAGAAGGTCGATATAAAAGGAAAGGGCATCGCTGAGTAGTATTTTGCCGGCTAGAGGTGAGTAATGATTTTAAATGATGCCCCGAGGGTTTGAAACCCCAGATTGCACAACGTAGTGCTATGTTGAGGTGAGACACGTGTTGTATGACGAGCGCGAGGTCATTTACTATTGGGGATTGTGACTTGGTCCATCCCGGTTGATATTTACCGCGTATTTGATAAAGAGTTGTTGTTTTCACCATGATTTGGGCTTATTTCCATACTTGAGCCTCGTGCCAATTGTTTGAAACCCTGTTTGAAATTCCATCACTATTTTTTCTCACTAATTGAAACATTATTTGAACTCAGTTCAATTGAATTATACTATTTCATGAACTCAGCTACATTTATACTCAACTGGAGATTTAAATGATAGTTTTAATATTTTTGAGCTGAGCACCATTGCTTTACTAATGCCCAAGGGGCTTGTGATTATTTTCTGGACTGATTGAGGCCGGGGGCCATATGTGAGGATATGTTGAGTGATGTGAGGAGGCTTTCAG
Organism: Nicotiana glauca; assembly: GCA_026770625.1. Taxonomy (NCBI): domain Eukaryota; kingdom Viridiplantae; phylum Streptophyta; class Magnoliopsida; order Solanales; family Solanaceae; genus Nicotiana; species Nicotiana glauca. The sequence continues at coordinate 10,226 of MU717707.1, forward strand.
GCCTCGAGTGTGATGTGTGAAGGCTTTAAGGCCTTATGATATTGCGCTTGGGCTGTAGGAGCCCCTCCGGAGTCTGTACACACCCCCAGTAAGTGCAGGGTACCCAGGTGAGTTGGGAGTGGGCCCGAGAGGCCGATGTTGTTTTTTTGTGAGTTGGGAGTGAGCCCGAGAGGCTGATGCTGTGTGTTGGTGAGTTGGGAATGAGCCCGTGAGGTTGATAATGTGCTGAGAGTATGATATTGTGCCCGAGGGGCAAGTTTTCTGATTATTCCTTACTTGTTGAAATTATTTGTCTCCGTCGTTTTTAAAAGAGAATTATCTGATACTGCACAGATTTATTATGTAATTGGTTATACTGCTTGAGATAGCGCTATATTGTGCCTTTTTGAGATTTCATGCTTTCAGTCGTTATTTATTTTTATTACTCACCAGGTCGGAGTACTCACATTACTCCCTGCACCATGTGTGCAGATACACGCAGAGCTGAGTTCGCTCCTGAGCACTAATTTCTTCCAGACCTGGCGGTGACTAGGAGTAACGAGGTAGTTGTTGACGTCCGCAACCCCATTTTCTCCTTTATCTTTGGTTATTTATGAGATTTCCAGACTTGTAAAATATTGGTAAACTCTGTAGTAGCTCATGACTTGTGACACCCCGATTTCGGCCTGAGTTGGGGATGGTTTCTCTGTTCTATCACGTTTATCTCGCATTTAATATTATATTGCCTATGATTTAGACTTATTCTTGCTAATAATTACAAGAGATGAAATGTTTTGTTAATTGGCTGGCCTTGTCCCCACGAGAGGCGACATCACGACCGAGTTGGGATTTTGGGTCGTGACAAGTTGGTATCAGAGCCTAGGTTACTAGGTCTCGCGAGTCATGAGCTGGTCTAGTCGAGTCTCGCGGACCGGTATGGAGACGTCTGTATTTATCCTCGAGAGGCTGTAGAACCTTTAGAAAAACTTCATATTCTTGAGATTCTTGTCGTGCGACTTTGTTGATCCGAAAACTAAATTTTGTTATTCTATTCTGTCACAGATGGCGAGAACACGCGCTAATGGACAAGATGGACGACCACCATTGCCACCTACTGAGGCCACCAGAGGCCGTGGATGCGGTCGTGGTCGAGGCAGAGCCGCAGGGGCAGCACCTGTTGACCCACCAGTTGCCCCGACTCAGGATCAGACTCCAGCTGCAGAGACTCCAGCAGCACCTGCTCAGGCACTAGCTGTGCCTATTGTTATTTCGGGTCTTGAGGAGGCCCTGGCTCAAATTCTATCAGTTTGCACTTGCCTGGCTCAGGCAGTTTCAACCACCACTGCAGCAGCTACTTCACTGGCTGGGGGAGGCAATCAGACCCCCGCTGCTCGCACACCTGATCCGGTAGTGCAGGGATTACAGACACTAGATGCACCACTAGTTCAGATATTATGGTCCCAATTATGACAGACGATGAGCAACGTCGTCTTGAGAGGTTCAGCAGACTTTCACCTCCTACTTTCAGTGGTGCTCAGGGCGAGGATGCGCAAGGTTTTCTCGACAAGTGTCAACGTATGCTGCAGACAGCAGGGATCTTGGAGACTAGCGGCGCATCCTTTACTACTTTTCAGTTCTCAGGAGCAGCTTTCACTTGGTGGGAGGCATATGAGCGGCGTAGGCCGGTAGGTGCAGTGCCTATGTCATGGCAGGAGTTCTCCACTCTTTCTGGAGAAGTGGGTACCGCAGTCTCAGAGAGAGGAGATACGCAGGCAGTTTGAGTATCTTCGTCAGGGAGATATGACCGTATCTCAGTATGAGGTGAGGTTCTCGGAGTTGGCTCGTTGTGCTCCATGGATGGTCCCTACTGATCAGGAGAGGATTAGGAGGTTCGTGGACGGACTTAACTATCCCATTCATATTCTGATGGCTCGAGAGAGGATTCAGAGTTATACCTTTGAGGATGTGTGAGCACGTGATTTTTGCCCTAAGCAAATTATTCCTAAAATCCAAACAAAATAATTGTTGCATTTTGTGTTAATTAGTTGCCTAATAATTCATATTAAAAAAATACAAAAAATATGCATTAGGATTTTTAATTTTAAAATTTTAGTATTAATTCATTTTGAAAACAATTTAAGGAAAATAAAAAAATAGCCTTTTTAGTAACTTTAATTGAAAATTGATATCAATACTTATTAAATAAATTCTAGAATTAGTTTTAGTTAGTTTAACAATTTGATAAAACCAGAAAAATATAAAATTAAAAAAGAAAATAAAAATACAAAATACAAAGGAAAATACAATACAAAAAATAATATGGGTGAAAAGTAAAGTAATAAAATTGGATTGATTACACAAGCCCAAAGCCAAAAATGCCCAGGCCCAAAAAACATGCCCATACCCGGTCTGCCAGTTAAAATCCAAACGACCCCGTTTAAGCAATCTAATCCTAGCCGTTGAAATGAATTGATCTAATAGTTGAAGCCTGATCTCCTCAAGAAAAAAAAACGATGACGTTTGAGTAGAGTGATCTGGGCCGTTCACTTGATTAATCCAACGGACAGGGTTAAGTTTTCATAAAAAAACGAACTGTGTCGTTTTAGGGCTCAAAGAATCTGAGCCGTTAATCTGTTTAATCCAACGGTCTGAGGTAAGCGTTACATCTTTAATATATCAAAAATTCATTTAACCCTAAAACATTTCTTATTTCTCTTCTTCTTCTCTAGGATTAGCCACCACCAAACTCCTACAGACCCCGCCGGAACCCTACTGGCAGGAGACGAAAACCTATGCCAATCACTCTCCAAATAACACCCCAGAACCCCCTCGAACCCCTGAATCCTCCCCTCTACCCCGTTTCCTTCGAATATCTTTCTTTCTTCTCGAATATTCAAAAGAGTGTCGCCGGAACCCTAACTCCGGCGAACACTAGTTCATCCAAATCAACCCAAAAATACACCATAGCTCCTCCTTGATGACCTTAACCCATTTTCGAAGGTCTTGAACCTTAAAGGTCACTGGAGTGGTTCGAATCAAAGGTTGAAGCTTCTCCGGTGACCCCAAAATCAAGAAGTCGGCGTCAAAATCTCCATGTTCTTCGTGTGAATCCTGAGGGTTAAAAGACTGACCAAGAAAACAAAAGAAAAGATAAAAGCTAAGTTTATTTTCTCTTCTGTTTCTTATTTTTGTCTGTGCATGTGTGTTTCTTCGCATGATTAGTTTATCACTATTAGAGTTTATCTTTTTATATTTTAGTTCTTAAGTTATGGATTCTGATTTCATTTAAGGAAAAAATACAATTTTTGACATTAAATCTGAAATTAATTAGATTTTTGTTTGCGAAATACCTTTAATTTGTTTTGTCTGAAATAAGTCGATTTTGTTAGAGTTAATTTCTGGTATAAGTTGATTCTGATATTTGTTAGTATTAATTAGTTGGTATTAATTAGTTTGAATATCTGCTAAGTATATTTTTGGATTAATTAGTCGATTGATTATAGCTGTTTGTTAATTAGTGTCTGATTATATTTCAATTTGATAAGTAATTAGTAGTTAATTCAGCTTTAAATTCTGAAAATTAGTTAATAATTCAGGGGACAAAAGGGTAAGAGGTAGTATGGTAATTTGTAAAATCAATCAAACTTAAGGGGTAAAAGGGTGAATGTTGGGTAGATCAGTTGGTAAATTCAAGTAATGTTCAGGGGTAATTTGGGAACATAAAATGGGATAACAGTAATAAGCCCAAGGAAGTAGGGGTATTTTGGGTAGAGGAAAATGGCAATAGGGTAATTTTTTAAGTAAAGTAGGGGCAAAGAGGGAATTACATAAGGATAGAAGATTCTAGATAGGGTAATTAGCATAATTCTTAACAAATAAAAGGTATCCAATCGAATAACTAATAAAAAAATAAGGACAAAACTGAAATAAAAAGGGACTATAGTGTAATTAATAAAGTTTGAACTTCCCTCCAAAATTAAATCTATAAATAGGCATCAATGGGCATCATTTGATAAGTTTAGCAATCTGAAAATCTCCCTGAAGTAATTCTGCTTATCTAGATCCCCATTTTCGAAATTAACCACTTCCAAAACTCAAAAACATCAAAAAACAGTAGAAAAAATTCAAAATCTCACTGTTTCATTAGTTTTCAGTTAAATTTGAAAGTTGTTTTGACGATTCTGTGTATTCTTGGTAATCGAAGATCTGTGAATTCATTTCGAGCTGGTCAATTGTGTTCCTTTGGTTTATATCATTGCTGTTGGTTTAAATCTGGTTATTTGAAGCTGTGTTTGGATTTGTTGAGCTGTTTTCTACTGCTATTGCTGTTAACCACTGTTGATCCTTTTCTAATAGATTTTCGATTTTTAAATCCAGGTACGCATTTGACTCCTCCCTAATATAATCTTCGACTGAGTTGATTTAGAAGCTGCAATTTCTTCAGTTTCGTTCGTGTAGTAACGAATTCAAACTGTTAGAGTTAATAAATAGATCATTATGTAATAATGATGAATTGTACATTTGATTTGTAATTTTAGTTTGATTTAGTTATATAACTGGACTGTCATTTCCTAGACTATTTCTAGTATATTTGGACTGTAGTAATATTTGATTTGAGATAATTTTTAGTAATAGTTAAAATTTATTGTAATCGTGAAGTTAATATTAGATTGGAAATAGTTTTAAGTAATTAGTATGTAGTAAGAAATCTGAAAAATGTTGTTCACTGATTGTGTTTACCTTATTATAACTCCTGATTGTTAGAAACTAATAAGTACAAATATTAGTTTTATGAGCTTTTAGTTGTAATGATATTTTCAGTCATTCAGAATTAAAAACGTTAGCTGGCCTTGGTTTTAAATCATGTTTCCTGTTTAGTCTCTATTTTATTAATGTCCAGGATCCATAAGAATAATAGGCAAATAAACAAATTTGAATATGGAATAAAAAATAGAATTTGAAGATTCCGTTTATTTTCATAATGTTATTGAGTGCATTTAAAAGTTTGAAATTAGTTCAGCATATTTCATCTCTTAATTGAATATTGATTTGGACTTAAGGCCCAATGGCCTGATTCTGTGGTATGTGCCTCAGTTCATTCCTGCAGGCCCATTTTCCATAGATAGTTATCTCACATTTGGGCCTAAGCTGAATTATTTAATAGATTAGCATGCTTAAAGCCCACTGTTTGAGATCTAATACTACATATATATTGGATTTTTAAGGCTTCAAGTCTGAAAATACTCTTGGATTTGTTAGTATTACAATAAATTGAAACGGTCATATAAGCAATTAATAAGGACTCTTTCTTTATTTTATAGGCAAAAAAAAAAAAAATAGAAAATATAGTATACTTTAGGATGAACCTTAAATAAAAATGGAGATGAGCCTCGCCCAATAAAACAAATAACCGCGGGGCCCTCAATAAATGATCAATTCAAAAATACTTAGAATTAGGAGGACCGTTTAGCGAATTTCACGGTCTTTCCCAAAGTTAATAAACATGTAGTCGCTTTAGGCACGTATGTTAATAATATTACCTTCCCAAAAAACGGGTGCACATTTATGTGACCCAAATCCAAATTTCAACGAAGTCAAAATGTATCAAAAGCCACGGGCGTACTGGTACGGCGTGGTTCGAGATGCGTTTTCACAACGTTGTAATTCTTGTAATAAATAAATAATAATAATAATAAAAGTGGATTATTAATAAAAGGCACATAAAATAGAACATATATGGAAATCAGATAAAATCAAATACGACAGTTGAGCGACTGTGTTAGAACCACGGAATTCGGGAATGCCTAACACCTTCTCCCGGATTAACAGAATTCCTTATCCACATTTCTGATTCGTGGACTATTAACAAAGTCGTATTTTCCTCAGTTCGGGATTCAACCGGTGACTTGGGACACCATTAATCTCCCAAGTGGCGACTCTGAATAAATAATAATAAATCCCGTTCCGATTGTCCTTTAATTGGAAAAACTCCTTTACGCCCTTCGCGGGGTGTAAAAATCGTAAAAAAGGAGGTGTGACAGCTCTGGCGACTCTGCTGGGGATAAGAAACCCAGAACTTCGGTTCAGGGTTTAAGAATTCGAGCTCGGAATAATTATTGTATTTGTTTATATCTTATTTCCCTATATGTTTATGATTCACGTGCTAAATGTTTACCGCTTTGATATTATTTGAATTGTATATAAAAACTGTGCCGAAAACCCTTCTCTTCTCA
>MU717712.1:3829-18594 GCA_026770625.1 Nicotiana glauca
GAAAACACACTTAAAACTCACCTTAGGTGTGCAATTTGATGCCTTGGTCGAGTTGGGGTGTAGAGAGAACCCTACCCTTGAGAGATATCTCAAAATATCATATTTCTGGTCTTTAGGGGTATTAAAACCTTCCAGGTGCGCGAAGTGTTGAATTTCGCGCATTTTTCTGAGCATTCTGCCTCAGATGCGCGAAGTACGCGCGAAGTAAATTTCGCACACGTTTTCGCGCATGTGACACCTTACGAGTAAAATAATATTTACTTTCTGTATACACCTCCAAATGATGAACGGTTTGTTGCATTGGAAACTAGACTCAAAGGGCGTTAATTTGATAGGTTGATACTCACACAACTCCTAATATAACTGGAGATATGATCGTTCAAAGTGATGTCTTGTGCGCACTCATGTACATATTCCGTCTAATATGCAATTTTCCAACTTGGCTTAGACTTAGGCCTCTCCTTAGACCCCAAATCACTATAATAAGACTTATACACTTATTAAAATATCCAAATGATATCCATAATATCATAAATCCTTATTTTGACACGAAATAAAATAATTTAGCCCACCTTGGCACGACAAAATCTTAAATTACTCGAAAAATATTTTTCGGGGCCTTACAGTCCTTTACCGGGTTTATACCCACACCAATTCAGTATACTTTCAATTTGTTTGTCCCACCATTTATCCTTGTCCATGGTGTTGACTCTCTCGATGTGATGGTAGGTTTCTCTACCTATCTTCCTTCTTTCTTCGATTTCTAGGATGGTCTGGCGGCTGTATATGGAATTGCTACCGTCACAATGAATAATCACCTCTAAGTGATTCCACTCAAACTTCACTGCTTGATGTAGGGTTGATGCTACAGCTCCTTCGGCATGAATCCATGGCCGTCCTAATAGCAAGTTGTAAGATGCCGGGATGTCTATTACTTGAAAATCAACGTCGAACTAAGTTGGTCCCATTTGCAAAAAACACAAACTGATTTCCCCAATAGTGGACCTTTGGGAATCATCTAAAGCTTTGACATTGATGGCTCCATCCTTGATCTCATGCAGGTTCTTTCCCAATGTTCTGAGAGTTACCAATGGGCAAATATTGAGGCTGGACCCTCCGTCAATCAAAATTCTGGTGATGAAATAATCCTCGTATTGTACAGAAATGTGCAATGCTTTCTTGTGGCTTAGCCCTTCCGGAGGCAACTCATCTTCGTGGAAAGTAATTTTATGACTCTCCAATACTTGCCTACCATGTTTGCCATTTTTCCTCCAGTTATGTTCTTAGGTACATATTCCTCACTTAGTATCTTCATTAAGTATTCTTATGTGTATCAGAGCTAGGATGGAGATCTGTGCCAGTGTTTTTTTTAGTTGATCAATGACCTAGTACTCCTTTGCTTGTATCTTCCTCCAGAGATCATCGGGTCTAGTTTCAATAGGCCGTCCAGAGGCTTGCTTACTTGATTCAACATTCTGGCAGTTTTCAATCCTCTGGATGAACTTCCTTTCTAGCTCCACTAAACCCCGCTCCAAATACCCCAATCGCTTGTTGGCACTGATAGCCATATCTTTCCATTCTTCAATCAGCTTTTGTTGGGCTTCTTGAGTTTCCTGGTGCTCACTTTCGCATGCCTGAATCCTCTTGCACAATTTATTGTACTTAACCTGTACTTCAGCCTTTTCGTCGATGATTCTGTGACCTCGAACAAGCCCTGGTTGTCCTAACCCACTATGATCGTCCTCCAACCAACTTGAATAGTATGGAGTATAACCAGCATGGTACCTGCCTGGTTCTATGGAATCCTTTCCCAGGATGATTTTGCAATGCCACATGTGTTGAGCTTGACACTTGTATAGACTGTCGTCGTCTTGAAAGTCAGCACTAAAGTGACTCATTTTGGCCACCTTTGGTATAACCTGCCTTTTTCTTGCCTGCCTCATGACTCAGAGAGGGACATAAAGATAGGTTCCTCTCAGACCAATGAGTATAAGAAACGGTGCATCCCGAGATCGGACAACGAACTCTTCAGTTGGGAACCATTCGAATATCCCTTGCACTTGGTCCTCTTTCAGATTTTCGAACAACTCTACCCATCCTTTGGTATCTTCTGGTTGGGGAAACATGTTAGGAATATAGTTCTTTCTCCTAGGCTTATGGAAGGCGATGTGATCATCCCCGTCTCTGCCCAGAATCTCTTGCTGATATTCACCCTTTTGAAGGTGCTCCATGAGCCAGAGTTGGAGTAGTAAGTTACAACCCTCAAAGTGTTTGGCCCCTTGTTGACATTTTTCTAGGGCTCGGTATATCTCAACAACGATCATAGGTACCATGCTAAAATGCTGCTCGCTAATTCCCTCCATTAAGGTCTTGGTGACCATGGCAATCTGGTATAGATCCTAGCCTTCTTCATAGGAAATACTATCATCCCCAAAAAGCAGAACATAAAGACGAACACTCTTCTGTGGATATGCCCTAATGAGGTGAGGGAAAATTCATCTAGGTAAGTGTGGTAGTACTTTCTATAAATGTACCTCTCGTACAGATAGTCGAAAGGAATGTAGGAATCCTTCAAGCAGGTCAAGTCTGTGTTCTTCTTTAGTCCCATCATTTTGAGAAAACCCCTACCCTTGCGATTTTCCGGCATAAGTAAACCCATAGTCTCCCATGGAATACCAGCTAATCCTCATATTTCCTCGAGAAAAGGTGTCATTTCAAGGTCCCCGAAGCGGAACACAGATCTGTCGGCATCCCAGAATAAAGTTGCAACCTCTATGATTTTGTTGTCGGGTTTGATTTCCAAAAGAGAAGGAAAATTCACCAAATATTTGCGGACGAGGGTCTGATCACTGGAGCGAAAGTCTTCCCACCATCTTAGCTACCTTGGGTGGATGTTGGTTACCATGCCGAATCTGGGGACTTCCTGCCTCATTTTCTGCAAAACAAAGTGTTAAACCCTTACCCCCTCCGGACTCGACTATTTAACTATCAATAATTGGCATAGGCAACATTTAGTTCTCCGAATAAATGCACAAATGTGGTAATATCCATTTTCAAGGAAACCCGGTGGACTTTGGACAAGGCTATCTTAAAGAGTCGTTATGCAGACAATATAATCGATCGACTAGGTTTGACAGTAATGCATGCACAGTTAAACAGAGTAAGGTTTCCATGGGGTATTAGACTGGTACCCTTGAGCGGACAACTCAAGAGGGAAAGGCACGGAACTGTCGACATCACCGCCAATCGACTGGTTTTATCGCAAATACACATTTGCCAAATTTAGGGGTAATAATATCGGAAGGGCTTAACCACTCATTATAAGCGTTGTTATGGTATTTTGTTTGGCACAAGTGGAATATAACGGTGAGGATTCAATTACAAGAATGAAACAAGTTGTCATGTATTTGCACATTTATAAAGTAATGATTACCATACTTGCTCATAATTACAACAGTATTAAAGGGAAGCAGTAAAGGAAAACGTTAAAAGAAAATAAATGAAGAGCCAAGTCAGTTTCATAGAAGAAGAGATAATGACATTAAGTAAAGGCAATAAAAAGCAATAAAGTCACAAATAACATGAAATGGTAAAAGCCTAAAGAAATCCCCAGCAGAGTCGCCATGCTGTCATGCCCCCTTTTTCTAAAGGCGAAATCGGGTTTATTACATTTGGAAGGACAACTCGTTCCCTTTTAGGAACTGGGTTTTGGAGTTTGAAGAGTTGCCACCTAATGATTAAGTGCATTAGGAAACTAAGAAGGGTTTGAGTTTGAAGAACCAGAGTTTGGGTAAAGGCTAGAAATTATCTCGAGGGGAAGGTGTTAGGCACCCCTCAAGATCACTAGTGTGGTTCCGACCATGTGATAATTGTGACTTCACATAATCAAGTAAGTAATTAAGGGCTGAAATAGGAGGGATTCCTATACAACATTGCAAATAAGTTGAAACTTGAGGAAAAGTAAAGAGGGCGGAAATTTATGAAAATATTTAAACAATTCTAAAGAAGTAGGCGAAAGAAAGTAAAAGGGAGGGAGGGTCCTAGGTTTATGATTAATATAGATCACGTCAATGAAATACCTAGTAATCACTCCTCAAAAGAGGGGCTACATGAGGTATTTTTTGCACTGGTCATCAAATCCATATCTACCCTTCCCACCCCGTTAAGGTATTAAAGTGTGGAACAATATCGTTACTTATTGCATGCTACTACCCGTCCCAATCCTATTAGTCCCGGAGGCATTTGAGACTACTAATCCAAAAGGGGAGGGAGTTGGGGTCTTTTAGATTTTAAAAAGGATAAAAGTCAAGGCGACAAGCAAAAACACATAAACAGTTAGGGGGAAAACAAATTGCAATTAAGGCTCAAACAAGACTCTTCACTTAAAAGAGCAAATATTGCATGACTTCAAATACTGGATTGGTCTGAATTAAATAAAGCATATGATAGACTGATTCATCACATATTTCTCGGATGAGGAGTCCGAATTAGCCTTGTATGGATGTACTTTTATCAAAATTGAAGCAATTAATTACCTAATAGTTTGCCTAAGTGAGACCTATAGGCATGGAATTTAACATAGCGTATTGATTTTAAGGAAAAGGTTGCTGGTTTTATAAACAGAAGGATCTATATACTTTAAACGATCTTATGACTGATTTTAGATCCATAGATGAAATAGGTGAAGATAATTCAATTGATCTACTCCTATAGGCATGATTTCTAAGCGTCATTGGTTTAAAATAATTACATAAATTCAAGAGTCCTATAGGCAAGGTATCTAAAATGAAGTTGATTATTATTAAACCTATAACTGTTTGCCTAATAATATGTATATTCAAAAATGCAGAAACCTAAGATTAGGATTTCTATATGCAGAACTTATAAGCTTAATTTCTATGATGCAGAAGTGTAGAATTTATAGGTGTGAGTTCTAAAATGCAAAATGCAGAAAACTTATAGGCATGAGTTCTAAAATGCAAAATGCAGAAATTACAGGCATGAGTTCTAAAATGTAGAAAACTTACAGGCATGAGTTCTAAAATGCAAAATGCAGAAAAGTTATAGGCATGAGTTCTAAAATGCAAAATGCAAAAATTATAAATAACCTATAGGCAAGTTTTCTACCCTTTGCATGCATTCATCCCCATCCTTTTACACTAGCCGTCACCAATCGTTATTATAAATTATTACAGACCTAAATGAATTAGAAAAGAAAAGTAAAAGTTACATCAGAAGTTCCAGTTGCATCCAAACAACCTAATACAAACTCAAAGTCCAACAATATGAGATAAACCAACTTCCAGGATCAGATTTCCAAAAGTCTTTCTCATATTTGGGGTGTGTTAAAGTTCCCAAGAATCTCAAAGGGCTCCGAGCAGTGCTTACACCCAAACCATTGCAAAATTAAGATCAAAGTGCAGTATGGAAACACCAGCCCTCAGATGTCCAAGTTCAGAGGGAACTCAAGGTCCCAAAGCAAGGTTCATAAGGGGGGGGGGGACTTAAGACTCTAAGAATAAATGTAAGTGCATAGAGGGGGAAATAAGGGAGAGCCTTGGCAGGCCGGTGGTCATGCCCAACAATTGGGAATGTTGGCACACCCTGACCAGCCTATTAGCCAAACATTAGGAGTTAGGATTCACTGTGGATCAGGTTATGGCCTGGGCAGTAATTAGAATATTGCCAGTCCAAGAACCTTAACTCAAACATATAGAAGGGGATATGGGTAGGGATTCACAATAGAAACAGATACAAGGAAGAACATAATTAGCATAGATCATTGAACATGAGCAGTAAAGCAAACAAAAATGCTGAGACTGTAAAGTAAACACATAGGGATGAGGCAGAAAACTAAATGAAAAACATACCAGTTTCAAAGGAAAACAAGTAAGAAAACAGTAGTATTAAGAGAGACAAGTTGCAAACAAAGTGATTCCAAAAGATCTCAAGCAAAGCAGAGTGTTGAATTCAAGATAATATTGCAAGTGTGCAAGTACTGAATTGGAAGACTAGTAGTGAAGGTGAAATAGTAAGATGTGCGTTGAAGTTCTAAGGTATTGAACTCGAAGTGTGGATGTGAAAGTATTGAATTGGAAGTGTAGATGTAAAGTAAGGTCTCTTTAAAGTGCAGAAGTGCAATCCCTTTTATAGTGCAAAGAAAACTAGTAAGAAAGGTAAAGAAATCATTGAAATCACTCTCCCTTTGTTTAAGGGAGTCTGATTCCAATAGGTAGAAATTAGTTAAGGAAATGAATTTCTAATTTAAACCTTTCAAAGTAGCACAAAAGGGATAAATACATAGAAGTTATTTAAGTAAAATAGTCAATGGTACACGGTTTGCGCCAAATATGGTAAGGGTATCGATTAAACAACCATGAAAAAAATTGCAAGCTCAATTGAATGAACCACGTCAAGAAAGGTAAAGGAGGTTCAATCGAAGGAAAATTAGTGACATTTCATCATCCTTATTAAGCGGATTTCAGAATCAATCACTTAGTTGGTGAAAACTTTTGAAAGAGAAATTTCTCATATATAAAGCACACAGATTAAACAAAAGAATCGTTAGGTTATTTTGAAAAAGAGTTAACACTGAAAGTCTCAGAGTCGCAAGCAAAAGAGATTAAAGTTTAATTACAGACTCACAATGAGTCTGAAAGCCTAGGGTCCCAAAGTGGAACCCTAGTACCACTTGTCAAAGAAACCCCAAAACCTAGGGTTTCAAATAGAGCCAGACAATAGAAGATGAGCAAATAGGTCATTGAAAAGAGGCTTAGAAATCTCTTTCAAAGACTTATGAGAGACAAACATGGACAATAAAAGAACACCGATTTAAGGTCATGAGACCATGTTTGAAAAAGCTCGGAGTTAACACAAGTTTAGAAGAAATATGTGATACGTGTTTTTTTTAAACAATAGTGGAGAAATATATGCTTACCAGGAACACAAATACAACTAAGTAAAGCGACAAAAATCCAGTATTCAACCATAAACACATGTAGCAAAGAGTGAGGAAAACAACACAAATTAATAGGCGAGCATAAGATTAACAACCAAAGATAGAAGAGTCTCGCATAATAGAAAAGAAACAAGAGAGCAAACTCATGCGTAATAAGAAGAAAACATACGAACATACAACATACATAAAGAAAGAACATGAAGAATCAGAAAAATATTTGAAGAAACCTTATAAGAAACCCTAAAAATTGAATTTGAACGATTTTGAAAAAGAAATTTGGGGAAAACCTTTAAAACGTCAAATAATGATCAGGCATGTCACATATCTAAAAAAAATAAGAAAGTGCAGAACCTCAGACGGCTTAGAGTTGTAGAGAAAACCCTAGATTGAGAAAGGTCTTGAGGAAAGTCAGATCCTGAGTCGAAGAGACTCATATTGCTTGAACACGCTGGAATAATGGTCGGAGAGGCCATAAATCTATAGATCTGAGAAAAATCTAAAGAGAGCCATTGAGGTGGGGCTCCAGAATCTCGAGCAGCTTAGGTTTAAAGGTGAGAGCAGGTGAGCATAAGTCATTCATGGCCTGGAACGCCATGGATTCCGGTGGAATTGTGGTAGAATAAGGTGGGAATCAATTAGGGTTTCAGAGAGGCTATAGAGGGTTTGAGAGACGAAGAGAGTTCAAAGGCGACATCTCTGATAGAATGAATTAGGTTTATGGGGTATGAGAATTAAAAAGGAAAGGGGAAATCTCGGCTGTTGATCAAAATGATCAACGACCTAGATTAAAGGGGAGCCGAATGGGTTTTAAATCGGGTCGTGGGTTGGGTTAAAATTGGAATTTGGTTGGTTTTTATTTGTGGAGGAATTGGGGGTCCAATTGAGGCTAAAATATAAAGGAAATGACGCTGTAATTGAAATAGAAATAGGCTAGATGTTAAATAGCCAATTTTCCTCTTTTCATTTTATAAAAATAGTAATTTTGATTTTTAAAACAAATTAAAAGCATGGAACTAATTAATAATACATAAATATTAATGAAAAAATACCCTAAATAATTTTATAATTGTAAAATGCTGTTAATCGTAAAATAGGCTATAATTGCAATTATATGCAATTTAGCTTTAAAAATTCTAAATAAATTTGTAAAAATATACCAAAATTATCTTAATTATATTTTGGTATAAATATGAAAATATAATTAAATTATTCACCAAAATGATAATCTTGGGAACAATTATTGGAATTTGCACTGCTAGAAATAGACAATAAACTGATTTTAAAAATCTTCAAAAATTAGGAAAAAATACCAAAACTCTTGGGCATGCTTATATATGCATGTAAATGATATTTAGAAAGTATTTTGTATGTAAAAATACATAGGGAAAAATTGGGTGTCAACATTATACTGTGGCGATACGGGTCATATTTCTAGATTTTGCCCTCTTGCATTGAGCAACACTCAACATCAAGGTTCCCTTGGCATGGTTCAGGCACTGGGTGTTCCACAGCCTGCTCATAAAGCTAGAGGTAAAGGTAGAGGTATTAGAGGTAGAGATGAGGCCACTAGAGGTGGAGGTGTCATGCCCCAAAATCCGAGGGGCGCGACCGTCGCTCAACCGAGTAAACTCGACCGAGCAAGCTTGTTAGGTCTCATTCTACCTAAACTAACTCATGAATAAATAGGATATGGACTCCATTAAATCAAATTCTATCAACGTATAATTAACGATTTCCATTTTATTTTCATTAGCAACTTCATTCGCAACTTTAAAAGTATTACAAGTTATATACATCATTGCCACACATCAATATTTATATTTTAATTTTCAATACACGATACTATCCACAACCTATCTATGGAGCCTCGAAATATAACTGAAGAATAATATAGAAATGTCGGCAACAAGGCTTCGGCTATACCTTACATAAATACAAAAAAAAAAATACGACTCCGGGAAGAATAGCGGCATAATCCACGCAGGGCCCCGAGGGGAAATGGGCTCACCAATATAGCTGACGAAAAGTAGAGGGGGTGCTACTACCGGTGGAATGGAGTGATTGCTATAGAACCACCTACAATCATAACACGAATGTAGCGCCCCCGACAAAAGGGACGTTAGTACATTTGAATTGTACTGGTATGTATAACTAAACACCATTTTACTAGAAAGATCTATCAAACAGGTACAAGTAATAACATGGGTAATCAAGGATACAGTTCATATAATCTTTCATACAATTTTTAAAACATAGATTAGGGCATTTGTGTCACATGTTCACCACTGTTCTCAATACCACCACTATCTAGAGCGGAGTCCGGTCACGACCCGACCGGCTAAGTCACCTAATTGGAGGCATTACTCTCAATCAATATTCCATTTCCCTTATCTGGAATTCAATATCATCATATTATCACCATGTGTGCGGCATGGTGTCTGATCACGACCCGATCTGCTAGGTCACCTCATTGGAGGAATTACTCCATTCTCATTAGTCAACAACTTTAAATCTTTATTCCACATATATCATAACAATTCCTAGGCACTCATGGCCACCATCATCACATCGTTTTCCCATTTCAATATTCGTTTTACAAGTACATAGCTAGCATGAATAATTTTTTGTTTCGATGTTGGCTTATAGCCCAAGTATTTCAACATATACTGTACTTTTTCATCATTCTCCAATTATCAAGATTGGTACATTATTCACATTAAAGCACATCCTTCGCGAATATATATAGATATATGCAAATCAATTTATGCGTAATAACAATCAATACACTAACCAATTCAACGTTTACCATACTTTCATAAATGACAACGGAGATCAATTTCTAAAAAAAAGGTGTTTTAGCCAAATATACCTCAATAAAGCTTTCCTTACTCTTTTACAATTTTCCGGAACTCTTAGCACTTTGATCTATTGAGTAAGAATTACAAATTAAATTGAGAATTAGAGATGAGATTGAGACTCTAGCTTGGTTCAAGCATATTGACAAACCCTAGAGGTGCAATGTGATCTTAGGCCCCTTTTTGAGAGCAATTTATATCATTTTGTACCTCTCTTTAATTTACCACCTCCCACTACTCTAAGGTTTGATATGCATGCAAGGAATCCATTGTTATACCCATGAATCACCTCACTAGTGATCCCTTATATATAAGAATAAAACAAATAAGAGTTGGGGTGATGAAGTCTTACCTCTTGAGATGAAGGTCTAGGGGTATTCACTTGATTTTCTTCAAGGATTTAGCCATACCTTATGGAGTAATTATGGGGAGACTTTTCCTCTCTAAAAACGCTTTCTCTCCCTCTAGAAAATGCTCAGAAGAATGCTTAAAATAAGCTATAACACCAGATATATCGATATGGAGGTTGGGTTAAAAATTAGAAAATTGGAGCCCTGAGTCAAATATGCGATTGCATTTGCGAATGCAGAGTAAACAAGCGGTCCGCATAATGGACCGCAAAATACTCCCCAGAAACTGGACACTCTGACTGAGTCTGTAGCAGGAATGCGGTCCTATTCACGTTCTGTGGTCAAAAAGTGTACCGCAGTACTGACCCTTATAAAATTCAAAGGAAAAATATGAGACGACTATGCGGTCCGCATTTTTATTATGCGGCCGCACAGCTGACTTCAATTTTAACCAACATTCTGACTAACTCTGCGATAGATATGCGGTCCGCATACCCGATTTCCGCATTCTGGATCGCATTTCTTGCATTTTTTTCTGAAAACTTATTCTTGACTTTTTAATGCATTATTTAATCCAAAAAGGTTCGCGCCGCAACTCGCAAGCTCACCGTGAGGTATATTTATGAATTGCTAACACATGCTCCTAACTTGGCACCACGGGATCCGGGTTTTTTGAGTAGGGATTTCATGGGGCCTTACAGAGGCCAACCATCAGTACGCCATCCTAGAGATGTATTTCAGAGTGGTGGGGCCCATCCCCGATGTTATGCTCTTCCAGCCAGGCCTGAGGCTGAGGCTTCCGATGCAGTTATCATATGTACTGTTCTGATTTGTAGTAGATATGCTTCAGTTCTATTTTATCCAGTATCTAAATACTTCTATGTGTCTACACCTATAAGTGATCCTATTATGGTATATCATGTCCATCATCGATGTATATTTGAGATTGGGGTTCTTGAGACTCGTGCAGATTTGTTACTTTTAGATATGGTTGATTTTGATGTCATATTGGGTATGGACTGGTTATCACCTTACCGTGCTATCTTGGACTGTCATGCTAAGACTGTGACCTTAGCCTTGCCGGGGTCGCCTCGTTTAGAGTGGAGAGGGACTCTCGGTCATTCTACCTGTTGTGTTATCTCATATATGAAGGCTCGGCTTATGGTCGAGAATTGGGGGTGTTTAGCCTATTTGGCATATGTTCGTGATTCTAGTACGAAGATTACTTCTATGGATTCTGTGCCTGTTGTTCGTGAGTTTCCTGAGGTTTTTCCTTCAGACCTGCCGAGTATGCTACCCGACATGGATATTTACTTCTGCATTGATTTGGCTTCGGGCACTCAGCTCATTTCTATTCCGCCGTATCGTATGGCCCCACCTGAGTTGAAAGAATTAAAGGAGCAGTTGCAAGAATTGCTTGATAAGGGCTTTACTAGGCCTAGTGTCTCGCCTTGGGGTGTGTTGGCATTATTTGTTAAGAAAGAGGACAAATCGGTGAGGATGTGTATAGATTATCGACAATTAAACATAGTCACAATCAAGAATAAGTATCCATTGCCTTGGATTGATTATTTGTTTGACCAGCTTCAGGGTGCCCAAGTGTTTTCTAAGATCGACTTGAGATCTGGCTACCATTAGTTGAGGATTAGGGCATCCTATGTCCCCAAGACAACTTTCTGCACTCCGATACGAGCAATATGAGTTCTTGGTGATGTCATTCAGATTGATAAATGCCCCAGGAGCTTTCATGGATTTGATGAACTGAGTGTTTAGGCCTTATTTGGATTCCTTCGTGATTATCTTCATTGATGATATTTTGATTTATTCTCGCAGTCGGGAGAAGTATGAGCAGCATTTGAGAGTGGTTCTTCAGACTTTGAAAGATAGTAAATTGTATGCCATGTTTTCGAAGTATGAGTTTTGGTTGAGTTCAGTTACATTATTGGGTCATGTTGTATCAGCAGAGGGTATTCAGGTGGACCTGAAGAAGATAGAGGCAGTCAAGAACTAGCTTCGACCTACATCAGCTATAGAGATCCGAAGTTTCTTGGGTTTGGCAGGCTATTACCTTGGTTTGTGGAGGGGTTTTCATCTATTGCAGCCCCGATGACCAGGTTGACTCAGAAGAGTGCCTAGTTCAGGTGGTCGAACAAATGTGAGGCGAGCTTTTAGATGTTTAATACAATTTTGACTACTGCGCTAGCATTGGTTTTGCCCACAGGTTCAGGGCCATATACAGTTTATTGTAACACATCTCGTATTGGACTTGGTGCGGTGTTGATACAGGATGGCAAGGTCATTGATTATGTTTTGTAGAAGTTGAAGATTCGTGAGAAGAACTATCTAGTCCATGATTTGGAGTTAGTAGCCATTGTTCATGCGTTGAAGATTTGGAGGCATTATCTGTATGGCGTATCATGTGAGGTGTTCACGGATCACAAGAGTTTGAAATATTTGTTCAAGCAGAAAGAGCTAAACTTGAGGCAGATAAGGTGGTTGGAGCTATTGAAAGACTATGATGTAACCATCTTAAATCATTCGGGAAAGGTCAATGTGGTGGCCTATGCTTTGAGTAGGAAGTCAGCTAGTATGGGCAGTCATGCGTATATTCCAGTCGGTGAGAGACCGCTTGCTTTGGATGTTCAGGCATTTATCAATCAGTTTGTGAGGTTGGATGTTTCTGAGCCCAGCCGTGTGTTAGCTTGCACAGTTACTCGTTCTTCATTATTGGAGTGCATTTGACATTGCCAGTATAATAAACCCCATTTGTGTGTCTTAAAGGACACGATGCAGCACAGTGGTGCCAAGCATGTCACAGTGGGAGATATGGAGTTTTGAAAATGTAGGGTCGTATTTGTGTGCCTAATATGGATGGACTTTGAGAGTTGATTCTAGGGGAGGCCCATAATTCGCGGTACTCTATTTATCTGGGCGCTGCTAAAATGTATCAGGATTTGCGGATGCATTACTGGTGGAGGAGGATGACGAAGGATATTGTTGCATATATGGATCGATGTTTGAATTGTCAGTAGGTAAAATAAGAGCATCAGAGACCTGGTGGTTTGTTTTAGAGGATTGAGCTTCTCGAGTGGAAGTGGGAGCATATCACTATGGATTTTGTTGTTGGACTCCCACAGACTCAGAGGAAGTTCGACGCGACATGGTTTATTGTTGATAGGCTTACTAAGTCAACACATTTCATTCCTGTGGCAGTCTCCTATTCTTCTAAGAGGTTAGCTGAGATTTATATCCGGGAGATTGTTCGTCTTCAAGGTGTGCCCGTGTCTATCATTTCTGATCAGGGTATGTAGTTTATCTCACATTTCTGGAGAGCAGTTCAGCTGTGATTTAATGGTGATTGGATATTCCTTTTCATTTTGAGTGTTTTTAGGGTGCCGTATTGTTAGGGCCATGTTCGATCTCCATAACATCCATATTTTGTGCTTTGGGTGTGTCACACCTCTTTTTTAGGGCTTACACCCCGTGAAGGGTATAATAAAAAGAGTTTTTCCAATTAAAGGATGGTCGGAACGAGATTAATTATTTAAATTTTCAGAGTCGCCACTTGAGAATATAATGGTGTCTCAAGTCACTAAATTATCCCGAACCGAGGAAAGTTTGACTCTGTTACAGTCTGCGAACTAGAAATCCGGGTAAAGAATTCTGTTAATCCGGGAGAAGGTGTTGGGCACTCCCGAATTCCGTGGTTCTAGCACGGTCGCTCAACTATTGCATTTTTTATTTTATCTGATTTTATTACATGCTAATTTATGTGCTTTTATTTATAAATTTCTTTTATTATTATTTATTTGAAAAGACTTGCGACATTGTGAAAGCACGTTTCCGATCACGTTGCCATCAAGGCACCCGTTTCCGTTAACACACTTCGACTTTGTCGAGATTTGGATTTGGATTTCAATCAATGCACACCCGAGTTCAAGGAAGTAATTAAATCGTGCTTAACGGTTCTAGCGTGATGATGTTTGGGAAAGACCATTGAAATTTGCTAAAATAGCCCCTCCAATTCTAACTATTTTTAATAATCAATTATCGAGGGCCCGAAAATTATTCTGGGTTCAGCGAGGCTCATCTCCAAATTTTAGGCCATTTTTAATTATTATTGGTTTATTTAATAATTACGACTTCTTGAAAACGCGTTTTTAACCACGTCACCACCAGGGTACACGTGATTATTAACACATTTTGATTTCACCGAGATTTGGATTTGGGTTGCAATCAATGCACACCCGAATTTAAGGAAGTAATTTTAATTAAAATCGCGCCTAAAAGAGGCTAACGTGTTGTTATCTTTTGGGAAGGCTATGAAATTCGCTAAATGGCTTGTCCCGAATCTCTAAGTATTTTTAATATGTAATTAATGAGGGCCTCGCAATTTATATTTGGTTTGGCGGGGCTCGTCTCATTTTTATTATTAGAAGACCAACTTAAAGCAAACTAAATTTTTTGTTTATTATTTGTCTCTAAAAGGTCAATTAATTTACAAATATAAATTCGGGCCTCGAATTCTAAGAATCAAGACAAGAGTAATTAAACGAAGGACATGCAATTGGGATTTTAGGACAAAGTGTGAAATGAGTTAAT